>BQKN01043425.1:0-15921 GCA_022839385.1 Asparagus kiusianus
GCTAAGCTTCCGTCTGTTCTTCTGTTCCACCTGGAAGACATTCCGGCTGGGTATACTCCTGCACTAATGCATCATCATACTGGACCTGTCTATCCTCTAAATCTGACGTACACCAGAGAAAACAGGTGTACGTCAGGGTGCATGGCACACGGCAAGATCCCACAATGAAAGAATAGAGCGGTCGTGCGACCAATGTAATAATGGTAATAACAATGGAAACATACAACTGAAATACCAATAATCTAAATATAATTTACTACTAGAATAGAATAATCACAATAAATCCAATAAATTAACCAAGTAACAAGTCAATCATGCGGCTAGCGATCAGAATAATCATCTAAGTACAGGGTCATATACTAGCTGGAATTAATACTTAAAGATCTACAACTCGAGACGTAGTACGTCGAGCGAAATAATCCAAACAAGGAAACCCTCATGTATATACCATATGTCTCAAATTATAAATAATTAAATATTAACCCCGATCTATGTATGAAAAGAAACACAACTGGCCTACATCTCACAAGAAATCATACCTAGTCAAGTAACTAGCCATTCTATAATAGGTCACTGATCACATCTCACATAGAGCCAACACTCATATCACCGGATAATTGACTGTTCACAAATCCCCTACGTGCATCCAAACCCGCGAAACGGTTCGGTGAGAGGACTACACGAAATCCGATTTTGGCCTGGTTCGAACTCAAGCAAAACTCGGGTGACGAAACGATTTCACTGACCAAGTGCGACACGGTTCACTTAGCCCAACAAACTAACCCCAGTGCGAAACGGTTCACTGGTTCTAGTCTGGAAGATACATCAACATTCTTATCCGATCACATGAACATTAACTTCCCCATCCCAACTCTCTTGTTTTTCTAAGTTAACATATACACAGGTTTCTAAGTCTTTAAACAGAACACCTCAGGCCACACTAGTCATGAATTTCTAACAGTTCTCAAGCATAACAAATAATAAACACAATTAATCATATACATCAAGATCATAACATATCACATAATTAAAATTAAGAAACATAAATCATGAAAATTTCATAATAATCCCTTTTCTAAAATAAATCCTTAAAAATTATTTATAAATGTTCTAAAATAATTCCTTTTATAAAATAAATCCTTAAAAAAATATTTATAAATGTTCTAAATAATTTCTTTTATAAAACTTTCTTAAATTACTGAAATTATTCTAAATTGATACTTATTCTAAAATAAATTCATTTAAATTATAATTATTCTAAAATAATTCTTTTGTCAAACAAATTCTATTGTTTTATTATAATTACTCTAAAATAATTTTTCACCAAAATAATTTATTATAATTATTTTAAAATGATTATTTTGTCAAATAAATCCTTAAAAAATCATAAACTAATCTAAAATAATTTTATCTTATTTTATCTTTATAGTATCTATATTCAAAATATTATTTTTTTAGTATCATTCGTCAAATAAATCCGTGCATGTCATTACAGTATATGTATTACAATGTGAATGGTCATACGTTATTTTCCACAGTCCATTACGTCCATGACAGTTCTATACGTTATAGTTCTCAGTCCAATATGTTCACGACAGTTCTATATTTGTAACAAGTATTTATTCGGGTAACGAGTTCGTATGCATAATAAATTTGTGATCAATCTAAAATTGTGTTGAGCAAGAATAGGGATCTTGCACATAATTAATTTACGACAAAACTAAGAATAATTGAGGTTCGGGATCTTGCAAGCAACTAATTAATTCACAGCGGTCTATGAATTGAATGACAAATCAAGAGAGTATCGGGATCTTGCCTCGGGGTTTTTGTCGAATGATTCGACGTCGACGGGCGAGGCGAGGACAGCGACGAGGTCGGTAGCGATCGTGGCGCGGCATGAGCGGGGGCTGAAGGAGTCGGGCGAGCTCAGAGGAGCTGCTGGCGGTTGTGGCGGCTGCTCGACGGCGAGCGGTGGGTCGCTGGAGGCTGACGACGAAGAGAGGCGGCGAAAGGAAAGGCTGGCGGGGTTCGTCGGCGTAAGAGGAGGGCGCTGGAGGTGGCTGGTCGGTCGACGGGATAGGGGGAACGGCTCATGCGGAGCGGTCAGGCGGCGGAGGTCGACGGCGGTCAGTGGTTCGCCGGAGCTACGTGGAAGGAGGAAAAGAGAGAGTGGGCGGTGCTGGAGGAGGGGAGGAGGTCACGGCTGAGGCGGAGGTCAGCTGGGGGGAGGCAGTGCTGGTGGAGGCCGGCGGGGGCTGCGGTGGCTGGCTGCGGGGTCGGAGGGAACAGCGGTGGCTGGAGCTCGAGAACAGGGGGCGGAGATGGGAGAGGAGGAGCGGTGGCGGGGCTGGTTGCGGGGGAAGGCCGGAGCGACGGTGCTAGGGCAGGACGGCGGTCGGAGGGAGCGGCGGCGGTCAGCGGCGAAGGCGGGTCAGAGGGCGGAGCTCGCGGGCTGAGCTCGAGAGAGAGAAAGAGAAAGAAGAGAGAGAAAGAGAGTGTACGAAGAGAGAGATGGGGGCTGGGTGGGGTTTAAATAGATAAAAAATGAATAAAAAATTAAAAAAATAAAATAAAATAATGAATGCGGTGCGCGTGCAGCCGTTTTTTTGGAAAAGAAGAGGAGGGAGAGAACAGGGTTGTTGGGGTAGCTGTGGGGGTTTAACGCGGGAAGAAAAAGCCGGAGTTATTTTCAAATGGGTTCAGGTATTTAAGCGAAAATAATTAAAAATAAATAATTTTGGGTACTTAAAAATTAAACTAATTACATAATAATTATCTACAAATAAAAACGTACATGTTGAGCTAATACAACAGTTGATACGGAACTGTCGAAATATACCCATATTGTACAATTAAATGGAAATAATTAATAATAAAAATATATTTACTTATATTTAAAATCACATAATTATGTGAAAATTATCTACACGATAAAACGTACCAGTTATGCTAATACGACAGCTGATATGTAATAATACAATAATTTACACCATTAATACGAAATTAATAATTCAATGTAATACAAAAATTAATACGTAATAGTAATAATAATACGACGTATTATTTAAAATAATACGTAATAGTATTAGTAACACAACGGATAAATCCCAGAAATTTTTCTTGCACTAAATTTATTTATAAATATCAAAACCATTTAAATAAGTATATAATCAGATTTTTAAATCATAGAAAATTCTAGAAAATTCTAGAAAATCAGGAAAAATGCAGATATTCTTTTAAAAATAATAATTAAATATTTTAAAATACCAAAAATTTATTTTAACTAGTATCAAAATTTTACGGTCATTACAATTCCTTTTGCTTCGGCTATAGAAAGTTTAATGTATGCTTAGGTATGTACGCGTCCGGATATTGCGTACATCATTGGGATATTAGGCATATACTTAAGCAATCCTGGTATGGATCATTGGATAGCAGTCAAACGGGTTATGGGATATCTTCAGAAAAAAAAGATTATATGCTCACATACAGAAAATCAGATCAGCTGGAGGTCGTTGGGTACTCTGATTCTGATTTTACTGGATGCCAAGATAGCATAAAGTCTACATTAAGCTACATTTATATGTTAGCAGGAGGAGTTATATCATGGAAAAGTATCAAACATACACTTGTAGCTTCATCCACTATGGCAGCAGAGTTTGTAGCTTGCTATGGGACATCCAATCATGGAATATAGTTGCAAAATTTTATCACTGGACTACGTATTCTGGATAAAGTTGAAAGACGATTTAAGTATTTTGTGACAATAAATCAGCAGTAATGTATTCCAATAACAACAGAAGCTCGACTAAATCAAAACATATTGACATTAAGTTCCTGATTGTGAAAGAAAGGGTGCAGAGTGGACAAATATCTATAGAGCATATTGGGATAAATTTTATGATAGCAGATCCTCTTACTAAGGATTTACCACCCAAGGTCTTTCATGAGCACACTACTCATATGAGTGTGATGTTATTCGAGGATATCATGATTTAGTGGGAGTTTGTAATAATAATTTTTTTTGGTGATTTGTGTTTAGTTGTATTGTCTGATCAGAATAAAGTATTCAGTTAAGACATTCTGTTTCATTATGTATGGTTTTGACCTCGCTAAAGTTTAAGGTAGGACCAATTGAAAATAGACATGTATTGATCACATTGCATGTAATTTTCATGCTGCACATCCATGATTGATCTATGTCGTTTGATTGTATTGGTATATGTGACCATTGATGGGTTTGGTCACGATAAATGTGACGAAGGCCGCTTTGATCCTATATTGATATTGTTAATGAATGAGATTGTTTGAAAATACCCTTATTTGTGATAGCAATTTCTAAGCTCATAAGGTTGTACACGTTTTAATGAAACATATAGTGCCCAAGCGGGAAATTGTTGGATTAAATCTAATTGTGGGCATATATGTTACATTAGTGTATAGTGCTATCCTTAAGGTTAACCCGAATAAAGTGATCAATTAAGTCAATTGGGTATTTATATGTGTCAATTGGGTATTTATATGTTACATGCATTAAGAATAATCCACAAACTGAATAATTTGATGAGGGGTCAAATTATAAAAGAACAACAACTATAAATAAGGGGTTATGGTTCCTAATCTAGGGTTACATTCTCTAATTCTCTTCACCCCTATCTAGAGAGAAATTTGGCTAGAGAGACCCTCAAGATTAGAAGATCATCAAAATCCTAATTTAGATCCAAACAATGGATTCAGGTATAGCTTCCGCTCTCATGTTAATCTCTTTGAATTAATCATAGTAATAATTTGTAACAATTAGGGGTGCTAAACCATATCCGTAGCCGAGGAAATATCCGTAACCGTATCTGTTAGGATACGAATATGGTTATTCAAATCTATAACCAATAGGATATGGTTACGGATATGATTTTATAGTGAAATATCCGAATACATATTAGTCATACTCTTACGATAGTTTCGATTATTAGATTATGGATTTGTGGTTAATTTTGTTGACCAAGATGTCTAATCTAATATTTTTAGTCATAATGAATATACTAACGAACTCTTTTGTATCGTGTGAACTATATTTTTCTCAATACTATCTAGTTTTCTCATATCCCTTTTGTCTCCGCATGCATAGCCACTTATTTGTCGAATCTTTATCTGTCAACGTATTTGATTTTAGCGAACATGGATGTGAATTTTCTTTAGCAATGTATATCCGTATCCGTATTTGTATTCGTATTTGAGATGAGTAAGCAGATATGGATATGGTAAGCATTATATCCGAGCCGTATTCGGACTGAATGCACCCCTAATAGAAATGCATGTTCTGTAGCCTTGAGGGGCCAAAAAGATAAAGAATTTCCTATACCTGGAGCCAATGCATTCAGATTGGACCCTATCTACAGTCAACTAAGTAGTAGAGAGATCAATATCTTATTTATAGTTGTTGATTTGTCCAATAGATGGTTAAATCTTAACCTAAATATAACACTCATCGATTTCTTTACCCTCCTCAAATTGTACTCATTCTTAATTGGATTCAAAGGAAAATCACAACCATCCACTAAATAAATCAATGTTTATTAATAAGGTAGCGGTCTATCAAGTATTTTAGTGGTTATTAATAGGGTAGCAATCTCTCCACTACTTTTTTGATAGTGAAGAGGATCTGAATTCCTTTTGAGTTCATAGTAATCCAAAAATAACTATTAGATTGATATACTTATTATCTCCAAATTAACTTTCTATTTGACATTAATCTAAAGATTACTATCCTTTAAAACATCATGTGTAAAAGACAATCTAATTCATGGAATACTTTGTGCGATCTACGTAAAATAGTGAAAGAAGAGTTGTAAGGATAATGAAATTTTGATACTAGTAAAAATAAATTTTCTGGTATTTTAAAATATTCAATTATTATTTTCAAAAGAGTAAATTATATTTTCTCAATTTCCTAGAATTCTCCACGATTCCAAAATATAGTCTTATATTTATTGGTTTTACTAAAAATAAATTTAATAGTTACAGTGAATACTTTTTGGTTATTATTTGGTCTTTGATATTATTAATAATCTTATTATTATTAATGTAAACCTTAGCTTAGTACATTAGTACATGTATAAATATATAAATATTTAGTTGTTAATTATTTATTAATATTATTATATGGTTAATTATTAATATAATGTTTATTTTGAAAAATCATGCAAAATATTCCCATAATATTCTCTCCCTTAATTTCCTCTCATTTTGAATTCCTTCCAAAATTTTCCCTAATCAATTTTCCAATCAACCCCTAATCACTCCCCATGATTTTCTCCAGCCACAAATTATTCTTTCTATTTTCTCTCCTTCTCAGAATTTCAAAATTTCAAAAACATATCAAATAAACTCCCCAACAATAACGTTCAAAATCATACCAAATATATCTACAGCAATCAAATCTTTCTCTCTCCAATCTTTCTCTTTCAAATCACCATTCTCTCCCTTCGTTCTCTCTCTCTATCAGCTCACCCCCAAAGAAACCCACCTCTCTTCTCTCTCTTTCTTCTTCCCTGCAACTCACAGCCACCGGCCCACCGCCGTTCGCCGCCTCCTTCGACCCAGGCCGCCGCTCGACCTCCGTCGCCCGCTCCTCTAGCTCCGACGAGCTCCCCGCTGGCCGCCTCTCCCAGCACCGACCGCCGCTCTCCCTAACCAGCACCACCACCATCAACACCTCTCCCCCCTTGATCCCGAGCTCCGACCTGAGCTACGCCGCCGCTCTGCTTTTGTAGGCATCGAAAATTACCTATAGGTCTCCACGAACAGCTCAGTGTTAAGGAACGACGATGAACGTCACTATCTGGTTCACAGGAGTTCGATTGACGTCGGTGAACGCTTGAAGTGAATCGACGAACTACGTAAGCTGACAAAATTTCGGAATAACGAAGGTACGGGCTAATTGGGAGCCCTGCGATGTTTACAAAAGGGACAATGCCCTTCGTGTCTCATTCATTCTACAGATAATCCAACCATCGGAGCTGATAGAACTCCTTGTCGGCTTTCCAACGCACTTCGAATCACTCAAATCCAAGTTCGGACGAAGGAATTATGGTGGAAAACAGATAAATACACCATATGGGGTGTCTCGGCCCAAACCGAGACACCCTAGGGTGTCTCGGATCAATGGGAGACACCCTAGGGTGTCTCTAATCAAGTGGAGACACCCCAGGGTGTCTCCAAGGCAGATTTGGGCCTTTAAGTGTTTTTAACCGCTCCGTTATCCCCTCAAGCCTATAAATACAAGCCTTAGGCCTCATTTTTTTAAGATCTGGAGTTTTGGAGAATTGGCGAAGCCCTGCCAAACTGAAAAGTGATCGAGTTCTTCAACACAAGAGATCAAGAGTCCTCAGATCTGCATCACCCGTACCCGATCCTTAGAATTATCCCGTCGTGGTAATTCTAAGAAGAGCAATTATCTCGCTTTTATCGAGATAGGCGCTTCTATTTCTAGATCTCCTCGCGGATCAACGAAGCTTTGAACCTGATCTGATTGCTAGGTAGTCCACGGATATCGATATCCCCGTCACAGGCTAAAGACCCACGCAAACAAGAGACGACGAACGGATCTTGTGTTATTTTCGAGAAAGTTGTAATTTTTCATCTTTTCTTTTGATTAAGATCTGAATTCTTTGTAAAGACTAATTTTATAATGAGTTCAGTAATGAAGGCAACTTTTACCGAAAACAAACTGACGACCACAGTAGGAGCCAACAGCCTCGCTGCCGAGGCTGTCGTGACGCAACCGACATTCAAGATTCGGGTGAATGAAGAGATCGAATACGAGTTCGATCAACAAAAGTTTGAAGAGTACCTCTCTTCCTCCTCCTCCAGATCCACCTCTCCAAACAGGCGCAGGAAGACCTCCTCTTCCAAGGACGTTCGCGGGACCTCAGGATTAAAGATCCAAGATCCCCTCGCCGCTACTGCACCCGTGCCCCGTGGCATCCCTGCAGCATCCGAAGAGGTCGAGGCTGCAGATCCAGAACTCCCCTCCGCCATGGGGATAACTGCTGAAGATGTTCCAGCTTTATCAAAAAGGGCGTGCCAAAGACGGTGTCAACGTCTTGCGTGACGATTGGCCAAGGCCACGGAATCAATGGACGGGGTCCGTTACACAGAGGACCTAAAATCAAGGCAACGCCAAGAACAACAACGGCGAACCGCCAACATCTCCTCTAAGGAGGAGACAAACGAATGGGTACGCGTCAAGAAGAATCGCTCTACACTCGAGGAGCGAATCAAGAAACGTCGCGCATTGCTCGCGCACGCCCGAGTCCTTCTGCAGAAAGCGGAAGAGATGCAGAAAGAAGAGGCGATCAAGAAGCCGCCTACACATAAGCGGGTTTGGGTGCCAAAGACAAAACAGCACCTAAGAAAAAAGTGGACGGAGTTATCGTCCAGCCTACTTCAAATTCGGATCCCGTTTCCCCTGTCCCCGCACCTCCGACGGAGTCAGGAAAGAATATGGATCCCACGAGATCCAGAATTCCTTTGAAGAATCGTCTCGGTCCTTTACCCGAAAATCGAGATAAAGCACCCGTCAAGGAGCGATTGGGACCATTGAAAGGTTCACAAATGACAAACCAGACTGGGGGTCGTACCAATCCCCCTAAGAAAGATAACAGAGGGAAAGCCCCTGTTACCGACCGCATTGGATTGCGAGTCGAAGTTCAAGAGCCCGTTAGGTTTTCACGCTCGCAGAAGCGTAAACTTGAACGTGCGACTTTTGAAAACGCTAATAAAGCGTCATATCCCCAGAGGGAGGCACATTCGTCGAATGATGATGGTGTCATACCTGGGAAGTCATGCCGGCACTCTATGGGTTGCTCCAGTTATCAAACTGACGAGTTGTACTATAGAGCCGGGAGTGCGGGTAAGAGAGGCGATCAAGACACAGAATCCAACTGTCCGTGTGCCAACATAATCAAGGTAGTATTGTCAGAATGCTGCTATTCTAAAACCCCAAGGAGAGTTTCGGTGTTCGTGAGAATTTCCACCAGAACGTCTGAGACCAAGCCAAGGCGTTTCCGTAGGAAAAAGCCCATCCACCAAGATAATGAATTTCCGGAAGTGTTCGTCAACATGACCGGCAGAGGGAAATCGACACGACACTTTAGCCCAGATCAGCTTGCCGAAGTATCCCGGCATATAACTCGGTTGCGATCAGGGACCAATAGGCGAAAGAATTACCAAAGGATGCAAAAGGGACTTCCTTTGGAAGAGGAGGTGTCAGATGCTGGTTCAGATTCTTGCTCGGCTATAGCGTCCGATGACACGGCATCGAGCGCGGGACAACCCTACGAGTCATTTATGATCAGCGCCGAACAAGTAACCAAGATGCTTGAAGATGCCCTGAATAAGCAGAAGGAAAGTTTCAAGTTCGAGATGGAGATGGCCATGCAGCAGATGAGGGAGATGCATGACCAGCAAATCGCGGCACTGACAACTCACCAAGGAGAACCCGGTCGTCGCAATAATCCGAATTAAGATGAGAATGAACGGGAAGAGGATAATATCAATGTCCCTCCTGTCAACAACAATAATGGAGGCGGTCCCTTGGATGATAACGCAAAGGAGGACCACGTTGCCTCTCCTCGAAGCCACTCGAAGGTAGATGCGAGTGAAGACAAGAAAATGAAGGACTTGGAGAGCAAAATCAACGCATTGATGAATGCTTAAGAAGTGAAGAGGTCCGGCATACCATGTCCATACCCAAGGGAGTGGGAATCAATTCCATATCTGGCAAAGTTTAATTTAATCAACTTCACGCCGTTTGATGGAAAGGGTTCCCCTACCCAACACTTAATATATTTTAAGTCTCATTTAGGAATAATCTCCGGGAATGAACCCTTAATGGTGCGGTCATTCGTTGGGACTCTTCGCGGAGCAGCCTTCGATTGGTACCGTCGCCTCAAGCCGGGGAGTATTAGCAGTTGGGATGACATGGAAGATATGTTTCTGACGAACTTCTACGATGACGACACCGAGATTTCGATCGGTATACTATTTGACGAGAAGCAAAAAAATGGTGAGACGGTCGAAAACTTCGTGAAGAGATTCCGAAACAAAGCAATGAACTGCAGAGATCCGGTCAGCGAAGACTTTATCCTCGAGACTTGTCACAATAATATTTCGTTGGACATCCTCGAAGCTATGGGAATGGCACCACCGAAGACCTAGAAGGACTTAAAAGTGCGGGGAGAACGAGCCGAGCGATTCCTTAAAAGGAAGAAAGCGGAAAGAGGTCAAATAATAAATAACGCTCCGCAACAGAACTTTGTCCCTAAGGGTAAGGGAAAAGCACAAGCGAATGCTGTGGACGCAAACCAAACATTCGAGGTGCAAGCACCACCGCAACAGCAGCAATAAAAGGCGCCTCAACAATCAAGGTGGCAGCAACAGCCCCAGAAGCAAAAGGCCTCATAACCGAAGTTTCCGAAGGTCTATTCATTCAAAGAGGATGAAGTTCCCGGTATTTTTAAATACCTTATCGAGAACAACAAGATCAAGTTGCCTCCGGTCCAGGATCAAGAAGATGCTAAAAGAGTTAGTGATCCAAAATACTGTGCATTTCACAGAGCTGTGCACCACCCTACCAAGGCATGCTACGCCCTTAAAAGATAAGATCCAAGCTCTAATCGATGTTGGGGTCATCACTATAAAGCAACCTAAGGAGAAGAAATTGGGTGCAAATGAAGTGTCGATCAGCTTCGGTTCTGTTCCCGTGAACTGGTTCCAACATGAGCCGGTAATAAATGCAGCAGTAAAGACGGTGAACGATGATCCTCACAAACAACGCCAGAAAGGACTTGTACCACACACAGCCCCGAATGGCGAGATACTTTGGGTTCATCCGGATTTGATTGAGGATGAAGAATGGACTGGAGCCTCTTCCAAGAAAAGGTCAAAAGGAAAAGGGAAGTCTTGTTATGGAGCTTCTGCTATTCCAGGAGAAGACGACGAAGAAATTCCAGCCTTCCCACTTTCTGAAGATGAGCAGGAGGTCTTTGTAACCCGGAGCGGGAATGAGTATCACTACAAATACCCAGATGCTTCTGAGCAATTGGCCAAATAGGGGGGGACCAAAACCGTTCCTTCTAAGATATTAGCAGAACTGGGAATTGTCGCAACTCCCCCAACACCAGTAGCTACGGAGAAAGTCCAGCAAAAGGAAAAAGGGAAAGAGCCTTTACACCAAGAAGCCCAAAACCCGAGACAGTCTCGATTCAATCATCCGATTAGGAGAGACAAACCGGGAAGTGCAAGCTCTCCACCCCGTTTCGACATCATGGCGCAGTTAGCTAATATACCAGCTAGGATAACCTTATACGAATTGTTGCGTCTTTTGAAGGACACAAGGAAAGCATTGCAGGAAGCCTTGAGTGACTCTGAAGCCTTCCTGACTCGAATCAAGCCGTCTGCTGAAGAACCAGAGTCGTTAGTTCAACACTGCTTCTCGCGGCGCATCACTTCCGCTGCATTTCTTTTACCAAGGAAGACATGCAGACGAAGAACTCAAAGCATGATCAGCCTTTGTATTTCACCGGGCACATTGGCTCCAGCGTGGTCAACCGGATCCAAGTCGATCCGGGTTCCGCTGTTAGTATCATGCCATTCCGATTGATGCATTATCTCGAAATACCAACTAGTAAGCTAGCATCCACGGGCACTACGATCTACAGATTCAACACCAGTGGATCCAGACCCTTGGGAAAGATTCGGATCAAATGCCAGATAGGGATTTAAAGTCAGAAGTCACCTGTTATGTGATTGACGCGGAAACGTCCTATAACTTACTGTTGGGTTGACCTTGGATCCACGGTAATCTTATAGTCCCGTCAACTCTTCATCAGTGCCTCAAATATGTGGACACTAATAATGAAGTCAAGACGGTGGTCGCGGATAAGCAACCGTTTAAGGGATTGGAAAACTATTTTACTGATTCCCTTCTATACGGCGCCGAATCCGATACTGAACCATCGGCCCAAGGAACAGACAGCGGGGATGAAGCTGATACCGAAGCTGGGTTTGATTATGATGGTGGTTTTGTACTTAATGACACTATACCCATTGTAATCAATCTTGACAATGATAAATCATCGGAAAGTAGTTGTAACTGGCAACTTGCCGAAGAGATATCAATAAATGAAGATTTAGAGTACTCGTCGTGTCTCGATAATATCACTAAAGAATTGTATAATAACCCTGACTTGTACATGCCACTTCAATCATTTTGCATGACTAAAAAATAGGTACAGGATCCATTCGGAACGACGCTTGTCATTCCTGCAAAGACAGTGGGTGAAAAGGAAGTCGTCTACGGTAAAGGAAGGGAATCTCCGTCACCAGACCACTTCTTAGATGAGGAAGACGATGATGATAAACCTGTCCCTCATCTATTCAGATATGATGCGAAAGCGCGCAATATGATGGAAAAGTATGGATATGATTTCACGCTAGGAGAGGGTCTTTGCTTTGGTCGAGGTCCGCGAGCTCCGCCTCGGATGGCTTATGTACCAAAAGGAAAACCCGATGATTATTATCGTCACAAAAGAGGTCTAGGTTATGTCTCCTCATCCGATGACGAGTGTTGCTGGCAAGTCATCGATCAAATTGCTAACAAAGCTAGAAACGGATATTCTTCTAACTCTTCGGCTTGGGATTCCGACGCTAGTCTTGGTGAAATGTTTAAAAAGCTAATGTCGAACATGGCTATGGTTGATCCAGCGACAACAGAAGAAGACGATCAGATGCCGACTTGGGAAGATCCTTGGGTTCATCACTTAAACATGCAGTACGGTGATAGGTTCGAACAAAGAGAACCTCCTACCGAAGATCAAGTAGTCCAAGTGAATATGGGAAGCGAGGAAAATCCAAAGCCGATATTCATTAGCGACAGTCTCCTACCCAAGGAGAAAGAGGAGTTAATCTCTCTTAACAGAGAGTACATCGATGTATTCGCCTGGAATTATGAAGACATGCCCGGACTCGATCCAAACATAGTAGTGCATCGTCTTAATATTAAGCCGGATGTCAAACCTATCAAACAGCAACAAAGACGGTTTCGTCCGCAGATGATGGAGGCAATCGATGCAGAAGTTAAAAAACTTATTGACTCGGGATTCGTTAGGGAAGAGCAACATCCCGAGTGGCTCGCCAATATTGTCCCGGTCCTTAAGAAGAACGGGAAAATCAGGGTTTGTATTGACTTTAGAGACCTCAACGCTGCTTACCCAAAAGATGATTTCCCCCTTCCCATCACAGATGTTATCATCGACAATACGTGTGGGTTCGAGAGGATGTCTTTCATGGATGGTTTCTCTGGTTATAACCAAATAAAGATGCATCCAGATAATGAAAAGCATACCGCATTTAGAACGCCCCTCGGCATCTTCTGCTACACAGTTATGCCCTTCGGCTTAAAGAATACAGGTGCTACATATCAGCGAGCCATGTCAAAGATCTTTCAGGAGCATCTCCGAAAGACTGTCGAATGCTACGTGGATGATCTGGTTGTGAAAAGTCGTGACAAGAATGACCACATTAAAGATTTAAAGACCATGTTCGATCTGATGCGGACTCATCAATTGAAAATAAATCCTACCAAGTCTTTCCTCGGGATGTCCAGTGGTAAATTCCTTGGATTCGTCGTCACCACCAAAGGTATTCATATCGATCCCGATAAAGTAAAGGCAATTAATGAGTTATAACCTCCGAGAAACCTTAAGGAACTCAGAGGTTTACAAGGGCGGTTGGCGTATATCCGTCGGTTTATTTCGAACCTTTCAGGAAAATGCCAACCATTCTCCAAGCTCACAAACAAGGGCGTGTCATTTGTATAGGATGACGCTTGTCAAAAGGCATTCGAGAGTATTAAAGAATATCTCTCAAAACCTCCCGTACTCGTCGCACCGAAATTAGGCAAACCATTCTTGATTTATGTCAAGGCGACGAGCCACTCATTAAGTGCATTGCTTGCACAAGATGACGATAACGGTCATGAGCAGGCGGTATATTATTTAAGCCGAACCATGGTAGGCGCTGAATCTTGATATCCCATGATCGAGAGAGAATGTCTCGCCCTGGTGTTCGCAATTCAGAAGATGCGGCATTACTTGGTCGGACAGACTATTTATATAATCTCTAAAGTTAACCCAGTCCGGGTATTCATGACACAACCAGCTTTCATGAATTGGCAGTTAGCAAAATAGGCCTTGCTCTTGTCCCAATACGACTTACATTTTAAACAACAGAAGTCAGTAAAAGGACAGGCTATCTGCGATCTCCTGGCAGCTAATCCAACTACGGATGCCGCTGAGATATATGACGACCTACCCGATGAAACCCACGAAGTCAACACAACTTCGCACCAACAAGTATGGCGTTTGTACTTCGATGGCGCTTCCCGAGCAGCTATTCTAACAGGTACTCCTGGATGTTCTAAGGTCTCCTCCGGAGTTGGAGTTGTTTTAGTTTCCCCAGGAAAACTAAAACGCACTGATTATAGGACTCAATTTCGCTAAAGAGCTAGGGGTTGAGTATCTTGAAGCTTTCGGTGATTCTCAACTGATAGTTAAGCAAGTCCAAGGGGAGTATGAAGTCCGAAGTCAGGATTTAATACCATATCATAAGATGGCAGTGGAAATAGCGGAATCATTTGAAGGATTCTTCATCGAACACGTTCCGCGATTACAGAACACCTACGCAGATGCTTTAGCAGCATTAGCCGTATCTCTGGCACAGCCTCCCGGGACAGAGCAGTTTGTTATGGTAAGAACTCACCAACTCTTGGTGCCACTCTACGATGAAGAGGACAAAGAAGAAGAGGTTCAAGAGGTACACGCAACTCAAGTCGAGTTCGAACCCCAAGATTGGCGTTTCCCCATCATCGACTACGTCTTACATGGAATTTTACCAGAAGACGTGAAGGAAAGGGATTCGATTCGACGAAGAGCATCAAGGTTCTACTATAATATGGAGAATCGAACGTTATATCACAGGGGGTATGATGGCCTGCTGTTACATTGCTTATCGACAAAAGAAGTCCTTAAGGAAGCACACGAAGGGGTTTGTGGTGCGCACCAACCTGGTCCCAAGCTTTATGATCGCATCAGAAGAATGTGATACTTTTGGCCTCTTATGATGAGTGAAGCAGTCGCATATGCCCGAAAGTGTCATGCGTGTCAAGTACATGCGAATTATATGCACCAACCTCCGGAGCATCTGCATCCTTCGGTTACGTCATGGCCGTTCGAGACTTGGGGAATGGATATCGTCGGTCCTATAAATCCCCCTTCGGTCAAAGGTGATCGATTCATCCTGGCAATTACTGATTATTTCTCCAAATGGGCCGAAGCCGTTTCGCTCAGAGAAGTTAAAACGAGCAACGTCATTGCATTCATCAAGCACCATATTATCTACCGGCATGGTGCCCCGAGGCGAATCATACATGACAACGGTCCTCTATTTGTCAGCAACGCCTTCATCAGGTTTTGCGAGAAGTTCAAAATTCAAGACGTCTCATCGACAGCTTACAATCCCACAGCGAATGGATTGGCCGAAGTCTTCAATAAGACTATCATAAAGCTTTTGTCAAAACTCGTGAAAACTAATAAGCGAGATTGGGATGACAAGCTTAGTGCGGCTCTATGGGCCTATCGTACTACGGTACGCACACCGACCGGCGCAACCCCGTATTCCTTGGTGTACGGGTGTGAAGCAGTCCTCCCATTGGAAATACAAATTCCATCTCTTCGGATCGCTCTTGCAACCCAGATGACGACTGAAGAACAACATCAGAAACGTCTCGAAGAACTCGAGATGCTCGATGAAAAGCGCCTAGAAGCTCAACAGCATATTGAGTTTTACCAAGCTAGAATTTCT
>BQKN01043426.1:0-26299 GCA_022839385.1 Asparagus kiusianus
AGTGCTAAGAAAAATTTAGAATTAATAATTGACTAACTCGATCCCTTATGTCTACAATTAACCCTATTAAAAATGATTTTGTGTAAAATCTACGTTGAAGATGACAAAAGCAGTTAACATCCGATGCTGTTGATGTTTAAATAATCAAACAGTCAAATATATGGTTGGGGTGAGGTTGATTAGGGGGCCACTCACTTCTCCGAATATCTGGTTTTGAGTTGAATAGCTTCAACCTGCACAAATAGCAATTCGTGAGAGGACAGTGACTAGTTTTCCGTTGTACCTCTGGCGATCAAGTCGGTTGATGAACTTGAGTGAGAATATCAAGAACTGTGTGAGTTCTTTAGTGTGAATGCCGTAGAATTATCAGATATTGCTTGGAAAAATAGCCTCTCTCCGTTGCTAAGCAGAAAAATCCCCTTTATGTTGAGAATAGTACATTTGTTTATAGTAGTAGAAAAAAGATAGAATGGTCACTTTGGCCGAGCACAGGATGGTGGCAAATAAGTATGGCTTGGCAGTGCATCAGCACCTACTTTACAGGTGTCAGTCGGCGAGTGGTGAAGAGATCACCTCAGCATTTAATATGAAGTGATTTGAGGCATGGCGATGCTGACGTGGTTTGATGAGTCATGAAGACTATCGGGGCTAGAAGTATAATGGTGCCTGCCAAGCTTTAAATGTGACACTGACGTGCTGTCAGCGGGAGAGGCTCGAGGTTGAAGTCATCTTTTAGCTTGGCCGAGAAGTAACGCCTTTCGAGTCGACCGCGTGAAGCATCGAATAACTGGTCGAGTTGGCTCGTAGTGATTCGTCTTCAACAAGAGGGCCGACAAGTACTATTATTCGAGTCAATCTAAGGAGATATCAACTCAGCAGGTCGGCAAAGTAGAGGTCTTTGGTTGCCTGAACCATCAATTTAGTTTATCGGTGCATGTAGGAGGACAACTATCCATTATTGGCAAAGCATCGTACTTTGGCGACTAAGAACACTATAACAGTTAGCCCCTTTCACTTGGAGTCAGTTTGGACCAAGTCCGAGTGAAATGAGAGTAGCTTTGAACGAATGTGGGTGTGCATTAAATGAGAGAACTAAGAAAAATTTTCAGATTTTACGTGGTTGACGTCACCAAACATTCTTTTTGACTGCCACAGCTCTACTTTTCATGGTTGATTGTAGGCTATTCGAGATGAGTGGGCTGCGCCTTGATCCTTGAGGTGTCACTTTAGATTCTGAGAATTAATCTTGGCCATTAGCTAAAGCTTGATCCGACTGTTCAAATTACGACAGTTATAGATTCAGCTGCCTATATATAGAGCTAGGGCCATAGAAATGGCGGTTATTATCTTTTCAAATTCCTTTCTTAAGAACTCAAAATATTTCCCGCTCATATCTTTCCGGTGATTATTCCTCCATTCTACGATGGCACCAGATCCTGTACACCGACGAGCTTTTCTGGCGAAGTTCCACTCCATGGTGACCCAAGCACAGAAGAGCATGCTCCATGGGAGGTTTGATATCCCCCGAGAGTATGAACTGATGTCCCCGACAAAGTAGGAGGCTATTTATGATCATGGGCCAGATCGAGCCCCGTTCTACTTGAAGCATTTGGAATTTGGCTTGCAGCTACCCCTGCACCCTTTTCTCCATCAAGTTTTTATAGTGCTAGGGGTATCGCCGGTCAAGATAAAGCTGAACGCCAACATGACCTTCGTGGGTTCGTGGTGATTTTCCAATGGTTAGCAATAAAGTCATCCTTACGAGACTTGGGCCGTTTGGTGATTGTGAAAGTGAACTAGATTGAACCCCACTTTCATTTCTAAACGGTGGGGAAGTACAAGCTCATCACCGGCCTTCCTCACTCGAACAAGGATTGGAAGAAAAATTTTGTCTGGGTCGTGGGGGATGACTTGGGGTTAGGCTGCTCAAACTAGCTTGAGATAAGGAGGGAAGCGCTCATGAAGGGTGACTTACTCGACGCCGAGAGGGATGCACTGAATAAAATCAAGGTGTATGCTGGCTCTCGTCGAGTAGAGCATTTGGACGAGTCGGGCGGTGGACGAGAGGGTTGAGATCAACATCATCCATCTGGAAAAGTCAGGCCCCGAAAGAGCAGGTCGTGGCTCACCGGGAAGAGGGTGGAGCCGAGGCTAGAGCTTTTGTTGAGAAGGATGGGTCATCCATCCGTTGTAGCAGATCAACCCGCTTGGGGAAAGAGCTGGTTGTAGAGGAGACGGTGCCTCCCGCAGGGCTAGAGTATCCCTATCCTCACCGTGTTGCCAAAATTGAGGAGGAAGAATGGGAAAGGATGAGGCAGTATCTCATTGGGACTTCGGGGGTCGGCTCTTGATAGGGACAGGAGCACGACCCAGAGCATCGTTACCAGGCTACTCACCAACTAGATGTCAGGAGGACAATCCTTGGTTCTCGCCTGACTAAGTCAAGGGTGTGAAAGTACCCTAATGCCGCTAGGAAGGAACCCTAGAGGGGGGTGAATAGGGTTTATGCTAATCTAATCCGATTTATGCCAATTTAAAAACTTATTAATAAATATATCCTAGCACAAGAGATATGAATAATATATGTGCAAGGATATATAAATAATACAAGGGTGAACAATATAGTGGATGAAATAAACTAGATGCAATAGGCGATATGGGCAATGAGCACAAGTATAAATGAACGCCAATGCAACTCAAACACAAGCAAATGATCACGGAGTTCGGACCTTCCGTCCTACGTCTCCGCTCCCCACTCCCGGGGAGAAATCCACTATCACACCGGGTTTTCAACGATCACCCGAAAACGCTTACACCACACAATATCGGTTTCAATGCTCACCGATCAACGTCTACAATCTCACAATGTAACTACACTAACTACCACCTCAAGTGTTGGTCCTCACGTATCGACTCCCTCAAGTGCTCGGAATTATCACCTCTCACTAGGCAACCGACGCCACTCCTCTTGGTATCGACTCCGTCCTCACCACACACTCATCTTGGTGTACTAGTGTAATACAAGGTGATCCTCACAATAAGCTCACAACAAATAAATTGTTCTCTACAATGGATGAGAACACAATGTAGCACAACTCAATGTTACAATCTCTCACAACCCCAATAATACTATGTATGAAAATACTAAAAGCTCAAGTGGGTGTGTGTAACAATGAGATTTAATAAACAATACTAAAACTAAACTCAATATAAAACTAGCATATGGAAATTAAGATCAAACATATAAAATAGCTAGATTGAGTTTAGGAAAACTTCTCTATATGATAACAAGAGATGGAGGGAGAAGAGTGAATGCTCAAACTGTAGAAGATGATCTCCTCAACTCTTGTGGAATTTAATCACAAAACCGAAACTCTTAAATTGCTTAAAAGCTTTTTAAACAACCACTAAACAAACACTTAAACCCTTGTTAAACTTGTTTTTAAAACTTCTTCATTAGCTCTGAAATATGAGAGCAATGGGGTATTTATACCCACACAAAACTTTAGCAAAAACCCAAGTAAAATGACCAAAAACCCATAAGAAAACAAAATCTGGAAATAGCCGTTACTGTTCAACGGTCGGATTTATGAGTCGACTTGCAGTCGACTTGGGAATGAGTCGACTGGTTATAAAACATGAGTCGACTTGCCAGATCAAAACGACATACAAAAAACAGCTTATGAGTCGACTTGGGAAATGATATAAGTCGACTTATGTATGAGTCGACTTGCTATGAATGATGAGTCGACTCAGCAGAAACAAAACACATATTCCAGCGTAGTTCTTGAGTCGACTTGTGCCAGGCATGAGTCGACTCAACCTGTCGGGTCGACTTATGAACTTATGAGTCGACTCAGCAGAAAGAAAAAGAGAACTACGCAGCAGCTTGTGAGTCGACTCATTACTATACATGAGTCGACTCATAAACATGCACACAGAAAACCTGATTTTTTAAAAGTGCCTTTAAAAATAACAAATAAATTCAGAAAAATGTAAAACTTTGGGAAATGTTTATAAACATGTTAATGAACATGTTACAAAAAGACTTTTTGGAATTGCATTCCCCAATAGTGAAAATACATCATTTTTCAACTATGTCCAAAAACATGAAAACAAAACATACATGTTTTTGACATTTGACTTAAACAAACTTTTGAAACTTTATAAAGTGATTTTGTAGACTTAATAAGATATGTATGTGATTGTTATTAAGTCCATAAACTCAGAAAACAATGTTTTCACAAATACAATAGAAAATGAAACAATATGAGTATGTATATGAAAATATATTTGTTTCATATCTAAGTAGATAAACCAAATCACAATAATAAATATGAAACATGTACTTTCATATTTATAAACATGAAAACCAAAACTTGTGTTGTATATATATGTGACTACATATATATACAAGGAAACCAATAAAATGTGTGTGTATGATATTGAGCTTAAAGTACCAACACACATAATATAAACCTAAACTAAGGTTACCCAAGCAAACTTGATCTTCAACGAAGCTCTACTTGCTACACATGCGGATGAAGCGAGATCTTGGATCTTTAACTTGAATAGCAATGCTTCAACCACTACTCCGCCAACCTCCATTTGATATGATCGTTATGGCTCAATTCCATCCATCCTCCAACGCATTGTTTGTCTAGAATACCTAAAACATAAACACTAGACAAACAATATTAGGAATTGTTTGTAATCATCAAAACAAGATTAGAAGATGCAGGCTCATAACATGAGACCTAACAGGGTGGTCAAGCAATTCTGGATTCCTCGAGATGAGGAATTCTTACAGGGGGTTCCTAATGCTGGTCTCCACCTAAGTCTTTGGAGCCACTTGGTTCGAGGTGCTTTGGTCGAGCAAGAGATATACAGCTGGATAGAGTAGATCCGAACTTCGTATCTCAAGCTTTTAGGGGAGGTAGCTTCCCTAAGGGTCGGCAGAGGGGTTGACTCATAATGGACTACGGAGATGCTAGCCGCAAGAGCTTTGGAGGTCAACAGGCTTAGGTGAGAGATGGATGAGAGCAATAGGAAGACCAGGAGACTGGATGAGGCTCTCCAGGAGAAGGACCATACTATGGTTCAAGTCGAGGCCAAGAAGTAGGCGGCTATGCATGTGAAGCATCAGATAGACGAGGAGCATGCAGTGCTCGTCAAACTTCAGAGGGAGATTGTCCACCGATAGGACCCCTCGATAGCGGCCCAAAGCTCTAATACCTACCTTGAGTCTGAGCCTTACCACCAGGAGATTATAGAGGGGTATCGCTGGGGCCTAACTAGAAAAACAAAGGTGGTGATAGCCTGCAAGGCCGGGCATGACTACCTCTCCGTGCAGCTTTCAATTAAGATGAGGAACCTACCCGATCGATTCTGCTATCCTCCTATTATAGTCAAATGTTTGGATGAGTTAGTGGAGGTGAAAGTACTTGGGGGGGTACTCGATCTTGGCAAGGAAGAGGGAGAGTTGGACGAAGGAGGTGACTGCTCGAGTCCTCCATCGGCTGCTCCCAGCGGCTCCTTGCCTTTGACTCCGGGTGCGGGAATGGACCTCTCTTAGTCTCCTAGGAATTTCCTATCTTTCGCTCTTGTGTTGTATATATGTATATATGTACCTTGTAGATGTAGGTGTCTAAAAATACCTATAGGTGTCCGCACACAGATGGAGACAGAGAGAAGACAACGAACATCGTTATCCGAGTCTAAGAGGGTTATCTGTTATCGACAAGCACATGAAGCGAAAAGACGAACCAAGTAGCCCGCGCGTGCCAATCAGCTCGTGCGTGTCGGTTAGCATGCACGCGTCAATCATCTCACGCGCATCGGTCAGCACACGCGCGTTAATCAGTTCGTGTGCGTCGGTAAACATGCGTGTGTCAATCAGTTCGTACGTGTCGATCAACACGCGCTCGTCAATTAGCTCGTGCGTGTCGGTCATCACGCGCGCGTCAATCAGCTCGCGCGTAACGGTCAACACGCGTGTGTCAATCAGTTCATGCGCATCGGTCAATATGCGCGCGTCAATCAGCTCACGTGCGTTAGTTAACACGCGCGTGTCAATCAGTTCGTGCGCGTCGATCAACACACGCTCGTTAATCAGTTCGTGCGTGTCGGTCAACACGCGCAGGTCAATCAGCTCACGTGCGTCAGTCAACACGGGCGCGTCAATTAGTTCATGCATGTCGATCAACACGCACGTATCAATCAACACACGCACGTCAACCAACGCGCGCATGTCAACCAACATGCGTTCGATGGTCAGTCCCGCAACGAAGCGTTCTAGTCTATAAGTCGGCCAAATACACGAAATAGGATAAACTACAAGTCCCAAAAAAGTCAGAAAACATACAATTTCAGCAGGCCGGATTCCCCGTGCTTGCGTGGGTCAGACGAATCCGACCCGTGCGCCACGCGGGTAGGACGAATCCGATCCGCACCCGCGAGGGTCGAACGAATCCGACCCGCGCAAGCGCGGGTCAGACTATGCCGCCCCACGCCTCCCGTGCTGTTATGACCCCCCGGACACGTTTTTTAACTGTTTTGATCGGTTTTCTTGGTTTTTATCCGTTCCAGGGGTTCCCAACTGACTTGATATCATCTACAAACGTGGTTAGACCATTATTAACTAAAGATAAGATTAAATTATCCATTCTTATCCGAAAACCCCTAACCGAAGCCTATAAATACAGGCCTAGGGGCTTATTTTACTGGGGTGGATTATTATTCAAGAGGGCGAGGTGCTGCTAGATCGAGGAGTCAAAGGAGCATGAATTTCAGCGAGGGTTAGCGAGATCCCGGCGAACTCCAGCATAAAGAATGAGCTATTCGAAGGATCTAAAGCCCGATTCCACCATTCCTTAAGATTAGGCTTGGTCTTAATCTCGAGAAGAGCTACTGATTTCGCTTGGTCGATTTTAGCGCTTTAATCAAACACTTCCTCGTTGAAGGCGAAGCTCTGTCGATTTTTTATCAACCAGATCCAGATCAAAGGAGGTCCACGGATATTGACATCCCCGGCACAGGCAAAGATCCCGCACAAGAAGAAGACCAATAAACGATCTCCCTGCGTTTTTTTGACAAGAGTTGTACTTTTTGTTTTCATTGTGTAAGAGTCTTATAAAAATACTATCTTTTTTATTTTCATTGTAACGACTGAAGTTGTAATGAATACCGTAATGAATACATCAACTTTCGATGCAAACAAATTAGCGACCATAGTGGGAGCCAACAGCTTCGCTGTCGGAGCTGTCGTGTCGCAACCTCGGATCTGCATCCCGGTTGCAGAAGTGGTCAAATACGAGTTCGACCAACTAAAGTTCAAGGAATATCTGTCATCCTCCTTCTCCAGATCCTCCGCCTCTCGCAAGCACAGGAAGATCAAGACCCCCGTTGCTGCTACCCTCTCGCTTTGCAACACCCCTCCGGCTTCCAACGAGGCCGGATCTGTGGATCTAAACTCCTCCTCAATCAAGGAGTTGAGTACTGTAGCATCAAGCGACCCAACGGCAAGCAGATGTCCTCCCCTCCAAACCAATAGCAAGTGAATGGATCCAAGTCAAAAGGATCCGTTCAACTCTGGGGGAGCGAATCCAAAAGCGCCACGCGCTTGCGTGCACACGAATTCTTTTGCAAAAAGCACAAAAGATGTAGAAGAAGGACATAGCTAAGAAACAACCAAGACCGCATCAAACTTGGAGGCCAAAATCCAAAATGGTGACCAAAAAGATCGAAAAATGTGGATCACTCAGATCTGACCCTCCTGCTCACGGGTCACTCAAATCTGACCCTCCTGCTCGCGGGTCACCTGGATCCAACCCTCCTGCTCGCGGGTCACTCAAATCCGACCATCCTGCTCGTAGGTTACCTGGATCCGACCCTCTAAATCGCGGGTCACTCGGATCCGACCTTCCAAGTCACGGGTTACTTGGATCTGACCCTCCAAATCGCGAGTCACTTGGATCCAACCCTCTAAATCACAGGTCACTTGGATCCGACCCTCCAAATCGCAGGTCACTCGGATCCGACCATCCAAGTCGCGGGAAGCCGGATCCGACCCTCCAACCCACGGTTCACTCAAGTCTAAACCGCGCCAAGGTAAAAATAGAGGACGTTCTGCACCTGTTTTGTCGATTCCTTCGAGTTTCGCACCTCCGGTGAAGCACCATGACAGCATGGTTTGTCCCGATTTAAGATAAATATCACGAATCATCTTAGTTCTTCGCACGTAGGTCAAGGCAAAGCATCGATTAAGGAACGCTTGGGTCCGGTGACTGAACCCCGAGCGACTCGTCGAGCTGGGGGTTGCACACGCCCTCGTAATAATTTTGAGCCTTCTCATAAAGGGAAAACTCTAGTTTCCACCCGCTTGGGGGTGCGTACAGAAGTCCAAGAGCCCGTTAAGGTTTCACCCTCAGAAAAGTGTGATTCCAAACGTGTAACTCCTACGGACGGCAACAATGAGTTATTTACTCAGAAGAAAACACGTCAGACAGACGAATACGTTATACCTGAGGATTCATGTAAATAACCGATAGGTTGATCTGGTCATTAGACTGATGAGTTGTACTATCGGGCTGGGGGTACGAACAAGTCTCAGAAGAGAAGTACCCGAGAATCGGAGTCTCACTACCCGTGCGCCAAAATTATCAGGGTAGTCTTATCAGTGTGTAGCTGCTCCAAGACCGCTCCACAGAGGGTCTCGGTATTCAAGAGGATCTCCAACGGAACGACCAAGTCCAAACCAAAGCATTTCTATAAGAAACGATCGGCTGTTCAAGATGATGAATTCCCAAAAGTTACCATCAATATGGTCAATAAGGGAAAGTCCCTGATTGTTTCAAGTGGTTCTAGTCCCGATTTTTCTTCAGGAAGAAGAGTTAATTCGGGAATAGCTCGACTGATGTCTCGACTCCAGCTGGAAGCGGTCGGACCTGAACAATCCGCAGTCACAGTTAATATGGTTGGAAGGGGAAAGTCGACTCGACCTTCTAGTTCTGATCCACTCATATCTCATCATCTAACCCGGTTGCAATCGAGAACCATTAGACAAAGAGATTATCAGTGAATACAGAGGGGATTATCCTCGGATGATGAAGCATCGGATGCCAACTCTACAGTCGCTTCTGACGAAACGGTATCCAGCCCAGGGGAATCCTGCGAAGTATTTATGATTAACACCAAGAAAGTAGCCAAAATGGTTGAGGAAGCCTTGGCCAAGCAAAAATAGAACTTCAAGTTCGAAATGAAAATGGCTATGTAGCGGATGAGGGAAGAACACGACCAACAAATCTGAGCTTTGTCGAATCAACTTGGTGAATCCAGCTATCGCAACGTTGCTGACCAAGCAAATAGCAATTCAGATGTGGATGAACGCCTCAATGCTGATAACCCTCCCGTTGACCAAAATGTTGGGGGTGACTCCAATAAAGATAACAACGCTGGAGGTGGTTCCACCGAAGATGACAATGTCGGGATGGCCGCGTTATTCCTCTTTCAAATCGTCTAAGGCCCGATACGAGCGAGGATGAGAAAATAAAAGATCTCGAGAGAAAAATCAATGCTCTAATGTCTGCTCGAGAGGTGAAAAGGACCGGCATTCCATATCCCTATCCAAGAGAGTAAGATTCAATAGCATATCCGGCGAAGTTTAACCTGATTAACTTCACGTCGTTTAACGGGAAGAGTTTGCCCACTCAACATCTGATCTACTTTAAGTCCCACTTAGGTATGATTTACAGCAATGAATCCTTGATGGTTCGGTAATTCATTGGCACCCTTCACGGGCCCGCCTTCGATTGGTACCGCCATCTTAAGTCTGGAAGCATCAACAGCTGGGATGACCTGGAGAACCTGTTCCTCACTCACTTCTTTGATGATGACGCCGAGGTGTCAATCAGGACACTCTTTGATAAGAAGTAAAAAAGACGAAGAGACGGTCGACGACTTCATTAAACTTTTCCGGAATAAGGCGATGAACTGCCGAGATCCGATCACGGAGGACTTCCATCCTCCAAACATGTCATAACAACCTATCTATTAAGATATTGGAAGTTATGGGAGTCACACCGTCCAACAACTAGAAAGAGTTTAAGGTGCGCAGAGAGCGGGCCGAACGCTTCCTCAGAAGGAAGCAAACCGAGAGAAGCCAACCGACGGCTAACCCTCTAAAATCAAATTTCGCCTCCCGTGGTAAAGGAAAAGCACCTGTAGTAGCTGTTGACGTTAGTCAAACGTCATAACAGCAACCCCAAAGACAACAGAAGACTTCGGGTTCAAGACTCTAAAAAGAGTACTCCTTCAAGGACGAAGACGTTCCAGCCATCTTCGAATCCCTCCTTAAAAACAACAAGATCAAGCTACCACCTATCATAAATCAGGAGGAAGCTGACAACACTGCGGATCCAAAATATTGTGCGTACCACAGGAGAGTCCTTCATTCCACCAAGGATTGCTTTGCTTTCAAAAATAGCATCCAAACCTTGGTTGAAGCCGACGTTATAACGCTGGGATAAGCCGAATAAGAATGGCAATACTACGACAAGTATAAGAGTATAAACTGCTCCTTCCAAGACTCCGACAAGTATAAGAGTATAAATTGCTCCTTCCTACGCTCCGAAGAGTATACGAGTCTAAATTGCTTCTCAATACTCCAATAGGTATATGAGTCTAAACTGTTTCTTACCTTTGACGGGAAGTTCCTAGAGGATTTTTATACGTAATATTCTTAAGGATAACCCGGTCATGTAACTGAGTACAATGTCAGACCCAGTTCCGCAAAATAAGCTGGGGGTGGATGATTCATGTAATGAAAAGTTCCCGGAAGAATGCTACATGTAATTTTCTTAGGAATAACCTGATCATTACGAACAAAGTGATAAATACTAAACCCTCACTGTGATTTCCGAACACTCTTTTGCTCAGATGAGATTCAATCACTTCGTTGGATCAATCTTCTCTTATAAAACTCCCATTGGTGTTTGACGACTCACAGTCTTCCACCACAAAATCCCACACTGATCAGACTAATTGACGGTGGGACCACCAAAATTCTTTTCGGTTGAATCCGCTCAAACTCCCACTACGTCTGTGCACTCAACGCTCCCATTGTTAGAGTCCAGACATAGTACTCAGAATTTTAATCTCCTGATTATTGACGATTATCAAACCGCTCCGTGTTAAGTATTTGTCACTTAACATCAGGAACCCCCTCTAAGTGATTTGTACAAGTCAACACTCCCACTATGATTTGTACTCCTACTCCTACTATCTACCTGATCAAACCTTCCTACAGTTAGGGCCACAACAAAAATGCCCTCTCGATTCCTCTAATGAACGAGAGGCACACAAATCAAGCGATCAAACCTTCTTACAGTTAGGATCGTCTTAAACCTCCCACTCGGTTAAACCTTCTTACAGTTAGGGTCGAAACCAAAATCCCATCTCGATTCCTTCCATGAACGAGAGGTCCACAAATTGAACGATCAAACCTTTAAACAGTTAGGGTCGTCTTAAATTCCCATCCTGGTCAAACCTTCCTATAGTTAAGGCCACAACAAAAATCACCGCTCAATTCCTTCCATGAATGAGAGATCCACAAATTAAACGATCAAACCTTTAAATAGTTAGGGTCATCTCAAACCTTTAAACAGTTAGGACCATAACCAAAATCCCCTCTCGATTCCTTCTATGAACGAGAGGTCCACAAATTGAACGATCAAACCATTAAACAGTTAGGGTCATCTCAAATTCTCATTTTGGTCAAACCTTTAAATAGTTAGGACCACAACCAAAATCCCCTCTTGATTCCTCTAATGAATGAGAGGTTCACTTTCAAATCGAGTAATCAAACCTTCCTACAGTTAGGATCACCTCAAACTCCCGCTTGGTCAAACCTTCCTACAGTTAGGGCCAAAATCACAATTCACTCTCGATAAACGAGAAACCCACCTTTAGTTCGTTAATCAAACCTTTCGATAGTTAGGATTATCCGAATCTTTTCGATTCTCGGAGTGGAGATCCCACTCTTAGTTTCACCTTCTCGGATTCTGGAAATGGAGATCCCACTTTGAGTTTTCTTTGGCAACTAGAGATAGAATATAAAATTCTTCCTCTTCAGTTTTGAGAGATAGAATATAAAATTATTCCTCTCCCATTTTAGGTTTGTCTTTGCCCCAAGAGAAGACACGGCATTTCAACATTATAACTTCAAAAACCATGCCTTACACTCGCGAAGAATTTTGTCCCGAAGCCTAAGTAGGGATAAGTCAGCGCCTAACACGCGTTGTCGGTCAGTCTATTCCCATGAGAAAGACGAAGTCTACGTATTCAATATCGTAGCACTAAAAGAGTTAACTCTTTTAGCATAACATCACATGTAGAACAGACTTAAACAATCCACATGCTAGCCCGATTCAAACGGTAATCGGTAAAGGCATGTAAAATCCGTTGAAGGCTAAGGATTTGCCAAAAATCCTAAGTTAGCAATTAACACGCGTTGCCGGGTAGACTATTCCCATGAGAAAGACGACGTCTACATATTCAATATCATAACACTAAAAGAGTTAACTCTTTTAGCATAACGTTATGTGCAAAACGGATCTAAACAATCTGCACGCTAGCCCGACTCAAACGGTAGTCGGTAAAGGCTAATCAAACCTATTGATGGTTGAGAATTTACCAAAAATTCTATAAATACAAGTCATTGACGTATCAGCTTCAATAGTTGGTCTCGTGACTTGAGCATCTAACGACTGCGGGATAAGATCCATATCTGCAGACGAAATAACTTTAATAGTTGGTCCTGCAGCCTAAAATTTGAGACCGCCATACTCCAATATCTTAAGAGCTTAAACTGTGTAGACTCCAGCAAACGTACGAGTATAAACTGTGTTAACGCCGGTCAACGCGTTACAATAAAGATCGATACCGGTCAACGCATCAGCAATCTCGCCAAAATAAGGCAAACGATGATTTCCAGGAGTTCAATCGCATTCAGATATGAATTTCTGACGAAGATGATCAGTTTAAAGTCAACTCAATGACACGAGCTAAGTTCAGAAACTTGCACACCAACTTCAATTCAAGATTTCGACAATGGTCAGAGAAGATAAACGCAGTGCTGGAAGAACTTTATCTATTCAACAAAACACTGGATAGACTGAAAGCTGAAGAAATCAAGAATTGAAGCATTTTACAGGTCCTTTCACACCGACTGAAGGTTGGGCCTATCATATCCAAAGCATTTCAGACTCCTCTATAAAAGAATGAGTCTGAAATACTTTGGAGGGGGTATCTGTAGGAGTCTAAAAATGCCTATAGGTGTCCGCACACAGCTCGATATGGAGAGAAGATAACGAATATTATTATCCGAGTCTAAGAGGATTATCTGTCGTCGACAAGCGCATGAAGCGAAATGATTGTAGGGTAAAAATTTGATCCCCCGAAAATAGGGGATTTCGTTTGTATTGATAAGAACAGCTTATTACAAACTAATAATCAAATGTTTACAACAGAAGCGGAGGGAATGCCCTCCTTGTTTAACGTGGGTTCCTCGGTAGCGATAGGACGCTTCGCTCGGTGCTCGTGCCGAGTCTGCTTCCCTTGGACGATCTGATCGAAGTTGCTGTCGGAGCTTCGGTTCTCAGTAGAAGGTCCGGTGTAAGTGGGTTCGAGTCTACCCGAGAGCCTCAAGTCGGAGCGTTCCGACGAGTCTCTTCAAATGAGGGAGCCTTTAGCAAAAGAGCCAAGGTTCAACCTTTGGGAGATTAGCCAGCAGAATATGCAACAGCCAATCAATCTCCAACTAGGCAGACCTTCCCCCCCTCTTTCCTCATGCTGGCTGAAGGTGGGTTTTAAATAGGCAAGGGATGGCATGGGCCATCCCTTGATTTGTGGGATTTGACCACTAGTAGAGGTCAGGGAGCCAGCCGCCCTAGCTGTGGGATGTGACCACTTAGGGGGTCCTGTCAGCCGTCCTAGCTGTGGGGTGTGACCACTTAGGGGGTTCTGTCAGCCGCCCTATTCTTGCTAGGTGAGGAGCGCCAGGCTTTCTCCCTTGATTTGTGGGTTTTGACCACTGATGTAACTGTTCCCATACTCCAAGTGGGCAGTTGACAGCGAGCTGGCGAGTCTGCAGCTTTGACTTAGGTCTGCAGGCGATCTTGAGACTGCAGGCAGATTTGCAGGTGCAGGTGAAGCTGGGGACTGCAGGCGGATTCGGGACTGCAGGCAGATCTGCAGACTGCAGGCAGATTTGAGTCTGCAGGCAGATTTGGGACTGCAGGCGGATTTGCAGACTACAGGCGGATCTGGGACTGCAGGCGGATTTGCAGACTGCAGGTGGATCTGGGCTGCAGGCGGATCTGGAACTGCAGGCGGATCTGCAGACTGCAGGTGGATCTGGGCTGCAGGCGGATCTGGAACTGCAGGCGGATCTGGGCTGCAGGCGGATCTGGAACTGCAGGCGGATCTGGGCTGCAGGCGGATTCGAGCTGCAGGCGAGCTCCTGAGCGTGGATTGAAGAATAGGCCGTAACTTTCAAACCGTAAGTCGGAATTGGACGAATTACATATGAAAATCGCCTATCTCGACGAGACGAGGCCATCCGAACCAAGCCGAAGGCTTCGGTTCGCTTCCTCTGTTTCGCCAAATTCCTTACGGTTTGGGAGATATCTGCGTTTTTCCCCTTTTTGCTATTTCGGGCGAGGTTTTAGCAGTTTTGTTCTGAACTTCTTCGATAAGGATTAAAGGCAATTTTTATTGCCTACAATGATGAACCAAGTGGCCCGCGCGTGTCAATCAGCTCGTGCGTGTCGGTCAGCATGTGCGCGTCAATCAGCTCGCGCGCGTCAATCAGCACGCGTGCATTAATCAGTTCGTGTGCGTCGGTCAACACGCGCGTGTCATTCAATTCGTGCGCGTCGGTCAACACGCGCTTGTTAATCAGTTCGTGCGCGTCGGTCAACACGCACGTGTCAATCAGCTCGTGCGCGTCGGTCAACAAGCCCGTGTTAATCAGTTCGTGCGCATCAGTTAACACACCCACGTCAATCAGCTCGCGCGCGTCGGTCAACACGTGTGTGTTAATCATTTCATGCGCGTCGGTCAACACGCGCTCGTCAATCAGTTCGCGCACGTCGGTCAACACGCGCACGAATCGGTTCGTGTGCGTTGGTCAACACGCGCATGTCAACCAACGAGCGCATGTCAACCAACGCGCGTTCGACGGTCAGTCCCGCAACGAAGCGTGCCAGTCTATAAGTCGGCCAAATACACGAAACGGGAGAAACTACAAGTCTTGAAAAAGTCAGAAAACATACAAGTTTAGCAGATAGGATTCCCCGCGCTCGCGCGGGTCGGACGAATCCAACTCGCGCCTACGCGGGTCGGACGAATCTGACCCGCGCCCGCACGAGTCGGATGAGGTCGACCCACGCCCACGTGGGTCGGATAAGGCTGACTCGCACAAGCGTGGGTCAGACTATGCCGCCCCGCGACTCCCGCGCTGTTTTGACCCCCAGACGTGTTTTTTAACGGTTTTGATCGGTTTTCTCGGTTTTTATCCATTACAGGGGTTCCCAACTGACTTGATATCATCTACAAACGTAGTTAGGCCATTATGAACTGAAGATAAGGTAAAATCATCCATTCTTATCCGAAAACCCCCCAACCGAAGCCTATAAATACAGGCCTAGGGGCTTATTTCACAGGGACGGATTATTATTCAAGAGGGCGAGGTGCTGCTGGATCGAGGAGTCAAAGGAGCAAGAATTTTAGCGAGGGTTAGTGAGATCCTGGCGAACTCCAGCATAAAGAAGGAGCTATTCGAAGGATCTGAAGCCCGATTCTACCGTTCCTTGATATTAGGCTTGGTCTTAATCTCAAGAAGAGCTACTGATTTCTCTTGGTCGATTTCAGTGCTTTAATCAAACACTTCCTCATTGAAGGCGAAGTTCTGCCGAATTTTTCATCAACCGGATCTAGATCAAAGGCAGTCCACGGATATTGATATCCACGGCACAGGCAAAGATCCCGCGCAAGTAGAAGACCGATAAACTATCTCTCTACGTTTGTTGTGACGAGAGTTGTAATTTTTGTTTTCATTGTGTAAGAGTCTTATAAAAATACTATCTTTTTTTGTTTTTATTGTAACGACTGAAGTTGTAATGAATACCGTAATGAATACATCAACTTTCGATGCAAACAGTATATACTCCTTATAAATGAATAAAGAGAGATTTTTGAGTTAGAATTATTTTTCTTGTGCTATGCAATCTTAATTTGTATCTTTTAGATGAATTAGCTCCATTATGGGCTTGTGAACTTGATTGGTGACTCGAGAGGACTCGTCCTTTATTAAGAAGGCATGTCTCAAACTTAACTAGTTGTTTCTATTGTATTGAGTCTTAATTTGAAGCCAGTCGAGTCGATGAGCTTTGCTAATTGTCATCTGAACTCCTTGGGCAAAGTGCCTGAGTTTTCCTTTTAAGTCTATTGTCGGCTTTGAAGGGTCGATTAGATTTGGCTGACAGTTCATCAATTAGACGTCATTTGATGAGTTTCCAGAAGCCTTTATTGGGTAGGTGAAATATTACTGTTTGAAACAACATGATGACTTTATCAGAGACAGAGAGTTGTAGCTTTGATTTTCGAGTGAAGAGACATAAAGTAAAGAGGGGTGGAACTTTGAGTTTCGTGTGATGGCTGTCAGAGATCCACCGCTGGCCGTAATGAGGAGAAAATCACTCTTCTCCAGCCAATCTGCTCAAAGATCTGTATCTAGGAGCGCGATAGGTACTATGATCTCTATGATCTCCCCAAGGCCTTAACGTTCGTAGCGCCAAGTGAGGATGAGCCAGTGTACCGTCATGGCCAGAATAGGTAGCCGCTCTACATCATCCATCTCGAGTATGGGCTTCGATTGCTACTCCATCCCTTCATTATGGATGTATGCATCACTTTGGGGGTTTCCCCTTCTCAGTTCAACCAAATACAAATGGGGTTTTGGTGGGCTCTATGGTGATCTACCACCAGGTCGGCATCCCATCGAGCATGTGCCTATTGGGGAACCTGGTTAGCATCAAGTCGATAAGGAGGGACCCACTACTTCCTCCATTATACTAGGGGTTGTAAGCTTGTATTGGATGCTCTAGAGTCAAATAGAGACTGCAAGGATCGGTTCGTATGGGTCTTCGGTGCTGACAGTGTCCTCTCCCCTCCCCCCAACTAGGCCTGAGATCAACAAAGACATGCTAAAGTCATTCATCCTTACCGCTGAGGAGAAGAGGTAGCTAGAGAAGATCTGTGTAGGGTGTAAAATTTGATTTTCCTAAATGGGGATTTCATTTTTATTGATAAGAATAGCTTATTACAAACTAATAAATCAAAATTACAACAGAAGTGAAGGAAATACCCTCCTTGTTTAACGTGGGGTCTTTGGTAGTGATAGGACGCCTCCCTCTGTGTCAGAACTGAGTTTGCTTCCCTTGGACAATCCGAGAGAAGTTGCGGGCGAGCTTCACTACGCAGTAGATGTTAGCCCTTATATTTTGATGATGTTTTACAACTACCATTATCGGTACTAATTGCTTAGTGAGTGAAAATATAGTCAATATATATATCAAGCATGTTAGTGCCATAAATAGAGGATTGGATGGAATATGCGCTACAATGATGATATCCAAAGAAGGAGGAGGCATAGTGATGAAGCAACATTCATTCAAGAACACCAAATGCAATAAGAAGCTTCATCCAACTCAAGCTATATCAAGACTCATAGAATTGTATTCTACGTGAGGATATTAGCTAGTTTTTATTCTCATTAGTGCTAAAATATAGGCAAGTAGTTTAGATTTAAATTAAAGCTATTGGGATATCACACACACGTTTTCATACTTATAGTTTTGAGCGTTTTCATAAAAATACTATTTTTCACAAGTGTAAGGACCTATTAGCAAAATTCCTTTTCCAAATAATTTGTTTTTAGTGTCAAAAACATTTTATAGAGTTTCACAATTTTTGGAATTCAATTAAATATTTTATAGAATTTTTATAAGAGTCAAAACCAAGTTTTTTGAATGTATCAGTTTGCGATCTACCACCACGGTCGACCGCGCCTGAGTTCATTCGTCAGTGGACAGCAAAGACTTTCATGGTCGACCGCCACGGTCGACCGTGAGCTCGAGATTTCCTACGGTCGACCACAGAAATCTCTGGACTTTTTCTCAGTTTCTGAACTGGCTCGCGGTCGACCGCGAGAAATCGTACGGTCGATCGCCGCTTATTTTTCAAACAGTCTTTTGTACTAATTTCAGTGTCGATTGTTTCCAGATTTTGGGGGTTTATGGGTTTCAAATAGCTGTTTCTCTTCTATTTAAACTCATACACTCCTTTTTCCTCATTGTCCCAAGCTTTTGAAAAACCAGAGAGTTTGTTTACTGAGAGCCAAAATTTTCAAAACCTGTTTTCTGTGTTTTTCTCAAGTTCACATCCCAGCTTTAGTTTAATCTTTCTCTTTGCCATAGAGACTTGTAAAGAGAGAGTTTTTACACCATTGCTACTGTTTGAGTGCTTGATCTTGTGAAGATCAATTGTGTGGGAGTATGATCCAGTGGGGATCAACTATGTAGTTATGAGATTGTGAGGAGATCGTTGTGTAGAAGAAGTTTTGGTTTCCAAACCGGGTTGTGTAGTGGATTTCTCCTCGAGAGTGGGGAGCGGGGACGTAGGTCAGCGGACCGAACCTCGTTAACACATCGTGTGTCACAAGGATAATGATTTCTAACTCTATCTCCTTTACATTAGTTGTTTTTGGTTGTAGTGTTTTGCTTGTCTTATTTTTATTGCACGTTTATAGCCTTAAGACCCTAATCACCCCCCTCTAGGGTCCAACAATTGCTATCAGAGCTTGGTCTCTATATTAGTTTTTGGTCTAACCACCTTAGAGAAAAGATCTTATGGAGGCTTTAATGAATGTGCATATGCTAGAGGGACAATCCACCACTAGACCACCACTTTTCACCGGTAGTAATTTTTCTTATTGGAAGGCTAGGATGAGGACTTACCTTCGTTGCATTGATCTTGACATCCTAGAACCCATAGAGAAAAAATATGTAGAAAAGCCCAAAGTTGGGACTATGACCGATGGAGAAAGGCACCAAGCCAATCTCAATGCAAAGGTTATGAATACGTTAATTTGTGGTCTTTCCCCCAATGAGTATAATAGGGTTTCCACGTGTGCAACCGCATACGAAATATGGGTAAAATTATGTATTACACATGAAGGAACCCCCAAGTTAAGGAATCCAAAATTAGTGGGCTTATGCATGAATATGAGTTATTTAAGATGCTTTCAAATGAATCCATTGATGCTATGTTTTCTCGCTTCACTAACATAATCAATGAATTGCATGGTCTTGACAAGAAGTTAACTATCCAAGAGACGAACTACAAGATTCTCCATTCATTGACTCCAATATGGGAACCTAAAGCTACAGTCATAGAGGAAGCTCATGATCTCACCACTCTATCTCTCGATGGCCTCATCGACAAGCTTAAAGTTCATGAGAAAAGGCTCAAGGGAAAGGAGAAGGAGGAAGTGAACCCACGGGAATTTGAGGAGTCATCACCAAAGATGAAGACTATAGCTCTCAAAGGAGCTAGTGACAATTCCTCATCATCATCGTCGGAGAGTGAAGTTGATTTTTCTAGATAAGTGGCTCACTTCTCTAAAAGAATTTCTAGACTCATTAAAATGAACAAAAAGTTTAATCCCCGATCTAACAATAAATTTTCACGTGTAGGAAAATATTTTGAATGCAATGAACCGGGCCATATCGCCAAAGATTGCCCCAAGCTTAAGGAGAAATACATGAAGTACAAGAAGAAGAAAGCTATGTATGCCGGATGGGAAGAATCCGAACCAAGTGATTCGGATAGCAATGGAGAAGGAGCTAAACTTGCTCTTCATGATCCCAACATTTGCTTCATGGCCTATGAAAAAGAGGTAGTTTCTGACACCGAAAGTGAATCCTTTTATATGCAATGTGATCTAGCTACGGTTTTAGAAGACTTGAATATTGAGTTTAAAAGAATGTCAAAAGAATTTTCTTCCTTTAAAAAGTTGCATACTTCTTGTGATGCCAAACTTAAACAACTACAAACTTTTCTTGCATTAAAAGATGAATTGCTAGGGGATCTTGATTTTAAAAATAAACAATTAAGATCCAAGATTGAAAGTCTAGAAATTGAGAGTGGTAGGCTTAGACCCACCCATGCTTATGCTAATCATCATCACCATGGTAGAAATAGATTTCATAGATCTTATGCTCCTACACAAAAGAGAAATTTTGTGTGCATATATTGCATGAAACATGGTCATATTTCTACTCATTGTAGAATCAAAGATAATCATGATTTTTATGGCATGACATGGGTAGCCAAAGGTACCAAGTTTACTAATCACCAAGGACCCAAGATTTGGGTACCTAAAGTTACTACACCTTCATCTCTTGTAGGGAACATCATGGCAACGACGTAGAGAGATGTGGTACCTTGATAGTGGTTGCTCACATCATATGACAGGCAATAAAGAACTATTCGCAACCCTATCAAGGATTGAAGGAGGTAGCGTCTCCTTCGGTGATGGAGAGAAAGGTAAAATCATTGGTATTGGGTGTATTGGTAAGATACCATCTCCCGTTATAGAAGATGTTTATTTGGTAAATGGTTTGAATCACAATCTTCTTAGCATTAGTCAATTGAGTGATAAAGGTTTTGATATTTCCTTTAAACCGGACAAATACATTATTAGTATGAATGGAAAAATTATTTTTGTTGCTAATCGTAAATCTAATGTATATATTTTTGAGATGAATGAATTAGTGAATCAAGATGTGAAGTGCCTTACGGCAATTGATGAAAACCTTTGGATTTGGCATAAAAGACTTGGACATGCAAACATGGAATTGATATCAAAATTGCCCAAGAGGAATCTTGTTAAAGGGCTTCCAAACTTGCATTTTATCAAAGATACCATATGCGAAGATTGTGCTAAAGGTAAACAAACTAAGTCTACCTTCAAATCCATCAATGAGGTATCAACTTCTAAACATTTGCAATTACTTTATCTTGATTTATTTGGTCCTATGCGTGTTATCTCTCTTGGAGGCAAACACTATGTTTTTGTTATCATTGATGATTTTTCTTGTTTTATATGGACAATCTTTCTTACTAGTAAAGATGAATGTTTTGATGAGTTTTTAAATCATGTTAAGAAAATTAAAAATGAAAAAGATTTGAAAGTTGTTAAAATAAGAAGTGATCATGGTGGTGAATTTTAAAATATTTCTTTTTATGATTTTTGTGCGCAGCGTGGTATAACTCATATGTTTTTTGCTCCGAGAACACCACAACAAAATGGTGTTGTTGAACGGAAAAATCGAACCATACAAGAGATGGCACGAACTATGTTAAACTCCTTTGATTTTTCCTAAATATTTATGGGCGGAAGCCGTCAATACGGCTTGCCATGTTTTAAATCGTATTTTGATTAGACCAAAGCTTAAGAAAACTCCTTATGAACTATTTTATGGAAAACTCCTTTTATTGGTTATTTCGTATCTTTGATTGTAAATGTTTTATTTTAAACACAAAAGATCACCATGATAAATTTGATTCCAAAATTGATGTTTGCATTTTCTTAGGGTATGCACCTCGAAGTAAGGCTTATAGGGTCTTCAACAAACGAACTCTTTTTGTTGAAGAATCTATAAACGTTACTTTTGATGAGACTAATATTAGTTCACAAGTGATTTTGCCTAGGAAAGATGATGATGATGTTGAGGGAGGATTTGAACTTATGCAACCTATAAATTCACCTTCAATAGAAGCACAAAAGGATGTGGAAAGCACCAACACTTATGTTCAAGAAGAACTTCCCAAAGCATGGAAATTCGCATCAAATCATCCAAAGGAACAAATTATTGGGAGTCCTTCACAAGGGGTTGTTACTCGCTCAAAGGCCTTGAGTGAGTGTGGTATTGTTGCTTTTCTATCTTAATTAGAACCCAAGAAGGTTAATGATGTTTTAAATGATGAATTTTAGGTTTTAGCTATGCATGATGAACTAAACAATTTTAAAAGAAATGATGTTTAGAAACTAGTTCCTAGACCTAACAATGCTAGTGTAATTAGAACAAAATGGGTTTTTAGAAACAAACTTGATGAACATGGTATTGTTACTAGAAATAAAGCTCGTTTGGTTACCCAAGGATACAATCAAGAGGAGGGTATAGACTATGATGAAACCTTTGCACCGGTTGTAAGGTTGGAATCTATTAGGATGTTTTTGGTATTTGTTAGCTTTAAAGATTTCAAATTGTTTTAAATAGATGTTAAAAGTGTCTTTTTAAATGGTTTTATAGAAGAGGAAGTATATGTTGAGCAACCCCCCCCCCCGGTTTTATTGATCATGCTTTTCCTAATCATGTTTACCGGATTCAAAAAGCTTTATATGGGTTAAAACAAGCTCCTAGAGCTTGGTATGCTCGTCTCTCTAGTTTTTTTCTTGGAAATGATTTCTCTAAAGAAAAAATTGATAATACTCTTTTTGTGAGAAAAAAGAAAAATAATTTCATTTTAGTTCAAATATATGTTGATGATATCATTTTCGGTGCTACTAATGAATCTCTTTGCAAGGATTTTTCTAAAGTTATGCAAGATCATTTTGAGATGAGCATGATGGGAGAGCACACATTCTTTCTCGGGCTCCAAGTCAAGCAAACTAAGGATGAGATATTCATTTTTCAAAGCAAATATGCTAGAGAATTGGTGAAGAAATTCAATTTGGAGAACTCTAAACATGCACCAACTCCCATGAGTACAAGTGTTAAGCTTTATACGGATGATAGTAGTAAGGATGTGGACCAAAAACTATACTAAGGTATGATAGGTAGTCTTCTTTATCTCACTGCTAGTAGACCCGATATCATGTTTAGTGTGTGTGCATGTGCACGTTTTCAAGCTTCTCCTAAAGCATCTCTTTTGATTGCTGTTAAGAGAATTATTAAATATGTGCATGGAACTATTGATCTTAGTTTGTTTTATCCAAAGAGCACCTCTTTTGATTTATATGGTTTTTATAATGCCGACTTTGCCGGATGTAAGGTAGATCGCAAGAGTACGAGTGGAACATACCAATTCTTAGGAAATTCTCTTGTTTCTTAGGCTTCCAAGAAATAAAATTGTGTTGCATTGTCCACTACGGAACAGGAATACATTGCCATCGGCTTATGTTGTGCCTAAGTTTTGTGGATGAAACAAAGCATAGTTAACTATGATTTGAATTTTTAAAATATAAAAATCTTTTGTGAAAACACTAGTGCTATCAATATTTCAAAAAATTTGGTTTTGCATTCTAGAACCAAACATATTGATATGTGCCATTATTTCTTATTCTATCATGTAGAGAGACAAGATGTATCCCTTGCGTTTGTTGACACAAAATTTCAATTAGCTGATATATTTATCAAGCCTCTTGGTGAAAATGATTTTTATCGCATAAGAAATGGTTTGGGCTTATGCACTATGTGAAAATTCTATTTGCTTGCTTGTTTAGTTGCATTTCACATGCATTTTTGTTTATTTTTACCCCATTTTGATGGTGACAAAGGGGGAGAGAAATCTCCTCATTTGTGCACATAGTAAGGGGAAGCTCATAGATAGGGGAAGCTACTATTTATAAGCTATATTTATTTTTACTCCCATATAATGGTTGGTTGTCATCATCAAAAAGGGGGAGATTGTTAGCCCTTATGTTTTGATGATGTTTTACAACCACCATTATCGGTACTAATTGCTTATTGAGTAAAAATGTAGTCAATATATATATCAAGCATGTCAGTGCCATAAATGGAGGATTGGATGGAATATGCGCTACAATGATGATATCCAAAGGAGGAAGGGGCATAGTGATGAAGCAACATTCATTCAAGAACACCAAATGCAATAAGAAGCTTCATCCAACTCAAGCTATATCAAGACTCATATAATTGTATTCTACGTGAGGATATTAGCTAGTTTTTATTTTCTCTCTAGTGCTAAAATGTAGGCAAGTAGTTTAGATTTAAATTGAAGCTATTGGGATATCACACACACGTTTTCATACTTATAATTTTGAGCGTTTTCACAAAAATACTATTTTTCATAAGTATAAGGACCTAATAGCAAAATTCCTTTTCCAAACAATTTGTTTTTAGTATCAAAAATATTTTATAAAGTTTCACAATTTTTGGAAGTCAATTAAATATTTTACAGAATTTTTATAAGAGTCAAAACCAAGTTTTTTGAATGTATCAGTTTGCGGTCTACCGCCACAGTCGACCGCGCCTGAGTTCATTCGTCAGTGGGCAGCAGAGACTTTCACGGTCGACCGCCGCGATCGACCGTGAGCTCGAGATTTCCCACGGTCGACCGCCATGGTCGATCGCAGAAGTCTCTGACTTTTTCTCAGTTTCTGAACTAGCTTGCGGTCGACCGCAAGAAATCGTACCATCGACCGCCGCTTATTTTTCAAACGGTCTTTTGTACTAATTTCGGCGCCGATTGTTTCTAGATTTTGGGGAATTAGGGTATGGGTTTCAAACAGCTGTTTCTCTTCTATTTAAACTCATACACTCTTTCTTCCTTATTGTCCCAAGATTTTGAAAAACCAGAGAGTTTTTTTACTGAGAACCAAAATTTTCAAAACCTGTTTTCTGTGTTTTTCTCAAGTTCACATCCCAGCTTCAGTTTAATCTTTCTCTTTGTCATAGGGACTTGCAAAGAGAGAGCTTTTACACCATTGCTACTGTTTGAGAGCTTGATCTTGTGAAGATCAATTGTGTGGGAGTGTGATCCAGTGGGGATCAACTGTGTAGTTGTGAGATTGTGAGGAGATCGTTGTGCAGAAGAAGCTCCGGCTTCCAAACCGGGTTGTGTAGTGGATTTCTACTCGAGAGTAAGGAGCGGGGACATAGGTCAGCGGACTGAACCTCGTTAACGCATTGCGTGTCACAGGGATAACGATTTCTAACTCTATCTCCTTTACATTAGTTGTTTTTAGTTGTAGTGTTTTGCTTGTCTTATTTTTATTGTACATTTATAGCCTTAAGACCCTAATCAACCCCCCCCCCCCCTCCTCTTGGGTCCAATAGGAAAAGATCGTGTTGACCGAGTTCAAGTTCCTAAGCTTAAAGGCTGTTAAGGCCGAAAGCTAGAAGAAGATGCTACAGTACAAAAGTAATGCAGAGAGCAGGTCGTTTGTTAACGAAAATCCCATCACCATTAATCCACCCCCTTCATGTAGCCAGGAGGGGCTCTTAAATAAGGAAGAGACAACATGGTTACCCCCATTGGATCATGGGATGTAACCATATACTGTTGAGAGATATCATGCCTCTCACTTGTACTGCGAACGGCTACCTGATGGGTGCGGAGTACTGTACTACCCCTTTCATGTCGTGATAAATAGGAAGGCCCATCCCTGTATGTGACATTATAGCCACCTAGTGCTCTAGTGAGCTTGGCGAACTTGCAGCCAGACTGCTGATTGCCTGGATGTGCAGGCAAGCTTCGTTCGTGCTAGTGAACTTAGCGCTTAAGTGGACTTGACTCGTGCTGGCGAGTCAAGCATGTAGGTAAGCTTCGTTCGTGCTTGCAAACTTCAGCGTTTGAGCGGACTTGACCCGTGCTGACGAGTCAAGCATGTAGACGAGCTTCGTTCGCGCTGGCGAACTTTAGCATTTGAGCGGAATTGACCCGTGCTGGCGAGTCAAGCATGCAGGCGAAATTGAGCTCTCGATAGTGGGCTCGACGATTATAGCAAGTTTTCTTGGCTCTTCTACACGCAGGCGTAACCCTAACCCTCACTCTAACCCTAACCCTCATCTAACCATAACCCTAACCCTCGCCCTCTCCATAATCCTCGCCCTCGCGCTCTCCATCACCCTAACCCTAACCCTAACTCTCACCCTCCCCAAACCCTAACCCTAACCATCACCCTCACCCAACTCAAACCCTAACCCTCACCCTAACCCTAACCCTCGCCTTTGCTATAACCACCCCCCTCGCCCTCTCCCTCGCCCTAACCCTAACCCTCACCCTCACCCTCCCCCAAACCCTAACCCTAACCATCACCCTCACCCTCACCCAACCCAAACCCTAACCCTAACCCTAACCCTAATTCTAACCCTAACCCTCACCTAACCCTAACCCTAACCCCAACTAAATTTTAATTTTTTATGTTATA
>BQKN01043427.1:0-13818 GCA_022839385.1 Asparagus kiusianus
CTCTCTATATATATATATATATATATATATATATATAGAGAGAGAGAGAGAGAGAGAGAGAGAGAGAGAGAGAGAGAGAGAGAGAGAGAGAGAGAGCTATTATCTATCTGAGCGGATAGAAACTTTTGTCCATCAAAATTTTAACAGTTGAACGGAAAGGTCGATCTAATTGGAGGTCTTGATGTGATTTGAAAGATCCACCGAAGAGGAGCAAAAAGAAGATGAACTATATGGTTGAGGGACTATAGAAAGAAGATGAACTAATGAAGTATATGTTTGATTGCTCCTGTAAGTGCTAATCTGATGGAAACAGGGAAGACGATGACTTTTATTTCCATCTTTTTAGAAATCTGAACTAACCGATAATTGCTTCTGACCTTTATTTTTCCTATTTGCTTTGGATCCCAATCTACCCTTCTCTTGTTAAATATAGTATATCAATCTGACTAGGATCTTAATTTAAAGTGTTCATCCAATGGTTAGAAAGTTAGATGAGCAAATGCTTCTATCCGCTCAAATGGATAGTAGCTCAACTTTCTCTCTCTCCATTGAAATCTAATATCTTAATTTTGATTTCTGATGCATACACGTAAAAGATTGACATTTTACTATAATTTTTGTTTGTTTAAGTTTTGAGGGTTATTATATTAATATCTGATTTGAGCCTATAAAAGAATGGAGAAGATATCTTCTACATCCTAAATTACAAATAATACTTGTAATTTAAACATAAGGAGAAGGCGAAAATCATTGCTCTTTCTTTCCTTTCTCATTCTGTTTGTGACCATTCTTTCATTTTCTAAAATGGCCTTATCGCAATTAAATACTCTAAAATTTGCATCGTGCATGTTTAATTTTAAGCCGACAGCTTCGGTACTCCCAAGATTCTAAAATATTGGGAGTAATATTGGCATAATTGTAATTGTAATTAAGAGGAAATTTTAGGCACAGCTTCTGATATTCCGACGGCATTCGAAGCAGATAGCAATAAGTTCGTGTATTTTCCTATACAATTCTTTCTAATTGAGTCGAGGCCCCATGACCTTGCTGTGGCTTGAACGGTGGAGCTCGATCTTCCTTTCTTCGAATGGCGAGGAGACCAACCATTATCATGGCGTCCACGACGGAGACTAGAGTTTTGGTCGAAGGAATCGGCGTTACCTTCAAAGTCGAAATTGGAATTTTCTGGTGGAGGCGTTTCCATCCAGGTAAAGCTTTTAACTTGGAATGGTCTAACTGGTTGACATAATCATCAGGCATATCACCGGAGATATTATTGTTCCAGACATACATAGAGTGGCGGCTGTCGAGATTAGAGAAGGCGGGGTCACAGGTGGATAGGTACTGAGGTTGCCGAGGTCGGAGGGTGGGCACATAGTGGGAGTGCGGAGGAAGAGGAGAGGCACTAGAGGCACACTCTCCACCACACTTTCAACCATACCTCCCCTCCTGCTACAGTGCACCGGGGCACACTTGAGATTTAAATTTTAAATCTCAAATGGCCCCGGCGCACTATAGCAGGAGGGGAGGTGTGGTGGAGAGTGTGCCTCTATCATTTCTCGAGAAAGAGGGGACAAGGGCGATCATTTGGTTATCTGGGGAATATTCTCTTTGGTTGTTTTTTATGGCTGAAAATGTTAAATATCTCTTTTACCCTTTGTAATTAGTAAATAAATGAATAATATTTTTGGAGTATCGAAGCAATGCTCTAATTTTAATTCCTTCATAGTATGTTTTTTCACCTAAAAAACAGTCTTTATAAATTTATATAAAATGGCTTGTTAGTGGGGCCTGGAGGAGTCAAAGTTTTTCGACCTTCGGGCGTCTGTTACAAAATAAAAAATGTAAGGAACTCGAGCAAAAAACACTAGTAGAGAAATGAACAAACTAGACAGAGCAAACTAGACGGAATTTTTTTCCATCTAGTTTGAGGTAAACTAGACGGCAAATATTTCGTCTAATCTGCGTCAATCTAGACGGAAATTTCCGTCTAAATTGACAAACTAGACGGTTTTAATTTTTTTAAAAAACTTTTGCCCTTATCCTAGACGGAATTTCCGTCTAGGATGCAGTCTAGACGGAATTTCCGTCTAGGTTGCCTAGGCAAATAAAATAAAATAAAAAACCAAAACCCTAACCTTTCCCCAACCCCCACCCTAACTCTCCTTCTCACTCTCCGTCGAATTCGACGCTCCCTCCTCCTCGAAAATTTTTTTTGTTCTCCCCACACCCGCCGCACTGCTACCCTCTCTCTCCTCTTCCTCTTCCTCTCCCCCCCGCCCCCGCCCTCTCTCTCCTCTCGCCCACCACCCCCCGCCCCGCCGCCCTCTCCTCTCCTCTCTCTCCTCTCCCATGCCCTCGTCGTCTATGTTCCCCGCTATCCTGCCGCCCTCTCTCCCCTCTCCCTCTTCCTCTATTCGCCTCCCCCCGGCACCCTGTCCCCTCCCCACCGCCCCCTCAACTAAAAACCCTACGTGTCGTTCCTGTACCCTCTTCCTCAGCCCGACCGCGACCACCGGCGCGCCCGTCGTTTTTGGATCTTATCGTCTCTCATCTTCTTAAAAGGTATGATTTTCATGAAAAATTTAAAATTTTTATATTTTATATTATTTATTGCTGAATTTAGTTTAAAAACCATAAATTATGATCAAAAAATAAACGAGTTCGAATATTGTAACCCTAATTGGAAAGTTTTTAGTTATATATTAACCCTAACTCAACTACATTTTATCTCATTTGAACAACACAAGTAATCATAAATCTAATTAAACACTTGTGAACTATTAACCCTAACTGAACACCCGATACATGATAGTCGATTTACACTAAGTTTCGTTCGTGCTATAAGTATGTGTGATTATTTAAGTTTGTGATGTGAAAATATGTGAAATAAAAAATTTTCAAAAACTAGGATGATATATAACATATTATAATTTTTAATAATGTGTTATATATCCAATTTAGATGAATGGCAAAAATAATATTATCCCTAAACATCTGTCCAATAATTACACCCAATTCTTTGGACTTATAATATAAGATAGACTACTCTTATTTGGGTAGGAGAAAAAATTTTCTCCCAGAAATGATTGTTTATTTTATATTATACGAAGAAAGAATTGGTATTGAAATTCATAATTATTGGATATGTCCTTCTTGGACGGGTTAGGAATATAGCAGTGCATACATCCAACTTTGTATAATTTGTATGTTGTTATTTCTTAAAAGTTTTGACAGCACGTATTGGGTGTTCTCTGTGTACACGAAGAACAACGAGGTAGGTGCTGCCGAAATTTTTAAGAAATAAAAACATACAAAGTATATGAAGTTGAATGTAAGCACTACTATATTCTTAATGGATAGAAGTCTTCAGATGACAGTCGCTAGAGTGGTGTAATTAGTTTTTATGTACGTTTCAGATATATTTTATGCAAAAAAATATTTATAATGTTAAATGATATATGTATGTAAGTATATATGTTGTGTGTTATATGTATATTGTCACAAAGAGTCATAAATTTACTAGTAGTAGTGAGATTAATCGTACTTAATAATTATATATAATGTACAGATGAGGATAATTCCTAACAAATCGTGGATAGATATTCCACAGCTTAAAAGATTTCATGACACGCGATATAAGGAGGGATGTGACGCCTTCATGCGGTATACCAAAATAAATCCGAGAAATTTAGGTAGTGCTGCTATGTATTGTCCCTGTTGTAGATGTAGGAATATGAAGCTACAGAATAGAAATGATATACGGATCCACCTAATAAAATCAGGTTTTGGTAAAAGATATAAATATTGGTCATATCACGGGGAAGGCTATACTGAAGCTGAGGGTCCGATTGTGTGTGTTGGTACGTCCTATGGCTTACGGATAAATGACACAAAAATAATATTGAATGATATTTTTTCTTGTCCTACCGAATATGATATCGATGTTAATGTTGAGGATGATATCGGAGATAAAAGTGAAGATGATATCAAAGATGATGCTGAAGAGGTCGGAGATGTCGAAGGTGCAGAAAATATTAACGATATGCATTCTTCCGTAGACATAAAGCGAATAATGGAGCTACTAGAAGATAGTAAAAAGGACTTATATGAGGGTTGTACAGAGTACTCTAGATTTTTATTTATGTTAAGACTCCTACATATTAAGACACTTAACGGAAAGTTTGATAATTATTTTAAAATGCTTTTTGATTTGCTTCGGATGGTAATTCATGGAGAAGAGATTAGCATACCCCAAAAAACTTACCAACCAGAGAAGATTGTCTCCGCTCTGGGACTTAATTATAATAGGATTGATGCATGACCGAATGATTGTATCATATACCACAAAGCCAATAAAGACCTTCAAGAGTGTCCGACATGTGGAGTTTCTAGGTGGAAGCAATACACAAACTCTTCAACAAGTAGTACAATGGAGACAGAGGTGACACAGAAGAAAATTCCATCAAAGGTGCTTCGTCATTTTCCATTGGCCCCTAGATTATGACGATTGTACATGAACAAGGACACAACAAAGAACATGAGGTGACACAAGGAAGATCGAGTAGATGATGATAAATTGAGACATCCTGCTGATGCTTTAGCTTAGAAGCATGTTGATAAAATTTATCATCGTTTTGCCAAAGATTGTAGAAATGTCAGAATAGGCCAATCTAGCGACAAATTCAATTCATTTGGGGTAATGAGTTCTGGCTGGTCTACGTGGCCAATTGTATTAATGTCATATAATTTACCTCCATTGCTTTATATGAAACAACCATTTATGATACTCAAAGCTGATACTTGGTAAGCACGCACCGGGTAATGATATTGATTTCTATTTAGAGCCGCTAATTTATGAGCTAAAACAGTTATGGTATGAGGGTATATTGACATATGATGTCCATCTTAAAGAGTCATTTAGATTACGTGCTATTCTATTGTGGATGATTAATGATTTTTCAGCTTATGTTAATCTGTTCGGTTGGTCTACGAAGGGCAAGTGTGTTTGTCCTATATGTGGTCCGGAATTTGAAACTCTTCAATTACCGCATAGCCGAAAGAGTTGTTATTGGTTTAATCGCAGGTGGTTGTCCTTGAGTCATAAGTATAGAAAATTATCCACTATGTTTGATGGTACAATTGAGAAGAGAATGAAGCCGTGTCAGTTGACTGGAGTTGAGATCGTAAAATTACTTGAGGGGTATCCAAAAGTTATGTTTGGAAAAAATCGTTATTCTAAAAATTATTATTTAATATTTCATAATGATCAATTTAAAATTTATGTTAATTATCCTATTTTATTGTGTAGATGATTCATGGACATCATCATTTCCTTCCTCTACATTTCAGATCGACTTGCGTTCGAAGATGCATGAGTTTCGCAGTTTACTCTTCCCTCCGAACTCGATTAAGTGAGCTGAATCAATGACACACCACCCACATGCTGCGAGAAGGTTAAGAGGAAATGATGTCTATGTTGGAGGCTAGAAAAGCAGTTACACTCGCAGCCAAAGAAAGGGAGAAAGCTAATAGTAAATTTAGTAAATACTTTTAATTTTCACATTTATAGATTACGTGATATATTATCATATTGTTATTATTATAGGTGCTAAGTCGAATCGCATAGATGGATGACGTGGCGGGAGCAAGCCTGAGTCTAAACAACCGTCAAGAGGCATGAGGACCATTATTCGGTAGAATAATAATTCATTGTCCGTTTGTGCTTGGTCGTCAAGAATGAATAATTATATCAGGATTCTCGTACATAGAGCAAACATCATCAATCCTTATTTTAATTTTTTAAGAACTATCGTTGACCGCCTGCGAGGAGATATGGAATGAGCTTATGGTAACTTTATATTACTTTTGTTATTCATTTGTTATTGATTAGTAATTGATATTAAATTATCCTAATTAAATATGTATGCAAATTTACAGGAAAACTCCTGCATTGAGGACTTTGATGAGGCTTGACACTATGTTTTTAATGTCAATGTTGAAGTTGTCCTCAAACAATAGAGACATCAAATTAAACAAGAAACCTATGATAGGTATTCATAGAAATGGCAGAGGTTTTTGAACCTCGATGATAGGGTTGACGAGCTTCATTTCACAGCTCTCCTCATGTATTGGGACACCATTATCACACATGTTAGTTTTATGAAAACAACACTATTTACATGATATATTCATTCATTGCATATTTATTGAAATGTATGTTTTTAAAGAATAAATCAACGAAGGGATCAATAAATAGAAGGAAAAAGATGCATGAACACCACTTAGGTACACACTCTTATGCCAACTTGGAGGATGATTATTGTCGAGATACGATATATATTATTTAAAGCTTTAAATGATCTTAATGCTTAGTATGACTATAAAGTCTCATAAATACATAATCTAACAGGAAAATCAATAATGCTGATAAACTTGAAGGCAAAGTTGGCATATGGTACTTTCTGTGATCGTTATAGGGATGACGAGAAGAATCAAGATAAGATCAACGCAAATCTCGAGTTGGTGGCGAGAATTATTTATAACTTAATTAGAAATATTAACTCTATTTCATTCTTAATTTTATTTAAATTTTCTTAGATCTATTCCTAATGTTGTAGTTTTTGTAAACTTATATTTGTGCTTTAGGAGGGTCTTGAAGCTGCAACCAAAAAGGCTGCAATACTACATATGTCTCAGGAGGAAGTACAAAGCGACCCGGACCCTCACATGCTATGTCTAGGGGATAACATCACTCTTACTCAGAACATATTGGGATATAATAGGTAGGGATGCTAAACCCGAATCAAATCGAAATCTACGTTCCTATTTATATTTTTTAAAGTTATTGAATTCAAATACAAAATCTAATATTCATTTCCACCCTAATAATAGGAGGGGAAGATATCCTCTGCATGGCGTTGGAGCTTCATCGAGTGTAAGCATAAGATCATTCATAGCATCCTCCATGTCATCTACAGCAATGAGAGCAGCACCAGACAATTTGTAGGCTATGCCACTTATTTTATGTGTCTCCACGTATTTGCATCAAAAGATTGACTCAGACCTATACGTTCAGATGACTAAGGAGATGAGTAGTATTGTGTTGAGGGCCCGTACGATGGACGAGGTCATGTCCTACATTATAAATTGTTTGGCCGGTATGATTCCCTCTAATCTGTTTAGTGACATCATAACTATAGGATCGAAAAATTAAAGTTGATTGATTCTTTCTTTAAGAATGAGTTCTATCACTTGGTAAGAATCTTTTACAATCACTTACTCTCTCGATTACAGAGGAGGAGAAGATAGATTTGACATCTCTTTTGATTTGACATCTCTTTTGTTTGATGTGAGTTCTAGGTGGTGAGAGGATGCTTCACTCGATGCTTGAGTCGAGATTGCCTCCCGTTAACGATAAAAAACAGATCACAAGAGCTTCTGATGATAGCTTATGTTGGACCCTAGAGGGGGGGGGGTGATTAGGGTCTTATGCTAATCTAATTCGATTTTATACCAATTAAAACTAATTAACAAATTATTCTTGCAAGAGAGATATACAATATGTTACAAGCAAGAATAAGCAATTTGAACAAAGGTAAAAATTCTAGCAATGAGATCTATATGCAAGGATATATAATCACAAGGGTAAACAATCTAAACTAGATAGTGGGCAATATAATCAACAAGAAATATACAAAGACGATATAAGATATGAACATAAAAATAAGTGCGCCAATGCAATCACAAACAAATAATATGATTACGGAGTTCAGTCCCCATGATCTACGTCTCCGCTCCTCACCTCGAGGAGATCTCCACTATCACAACCGGGTTTTCTACGTTTACCCGAACAATGTTTACACCTCACAATACGGTTTTCTAGTTTACCGAAAACTCTACAACTCACACACTCTTGTAATCCCACTCTACATCTTCTCAAGTGTTGAACTAGACGTGTCTCTCTCAAGTGCTCGGATACAACCGCTCCCTATGTTCGTCAATCGACACCACTCCTCTTGGGACGATCCCCGACTCTCGCCACACACTTCTCTCGGTGTACAAGTATATTACAAAGTGAATCTCACAATAAGCACAATACAAAGTGTTTGTTCTCTATAATGGATGAGAACGAATTATAAGCTCACTCTCTAAGTTACACAATCCCACAACCTAATTATACTATGAATGTAAATACAATAAGCTCAATGGTTGTGTATGTGTAAACAAAGAGAAAATAAAATCAACTAAACTCAATATGAACACTAGCTTAATAAAATGACAATCAAACAATATAAAATATAAAGCTAGATTGAGTTTAGAAAACTTCTCAATAGATCAAGAGTGGAAGGAGAAGAGTTGGATGCTCAAACACCAAATAGATGACCTCCTCAAGCTCTTGTGAAATTGATTTCTTAAAACAAACTCTCAACTTGCTTAAAAGCTTCTCAAAACAAACTTAAACAGAACCTTAAACCCTTGTTTAAACCTTTCTTAAACTTGTTTAAAACTTCTTGGATTGCACCTAAAAACTGAGGTATAAGGGGGTATTTATATGAAACCCCAAAGCCAACAGAAAGCCAAGAAAAGACCGAAAAAAAATAGCTCAACAACGGCTCTGGAAACTAGCCGTTGAAACATGAAAAGACAGTGCGGCGGTCGACCGTGGAAAACTCGCGGTCGACCACGAGCCACTTTCAAAACTCACAAAATTCCAGAAACTTTGGCGGTCGACCGTGAGAAAAAAAAACTCAAAAACTTCTCTCTGGACTATGTACGATCGACCGTCACAGTTGAACACACTGTAGCATGGTCGACCGTGACAGTCGACCGCACTATAGCAAACATGCACATGCAGTTTCCAGTTTTTGACAGTTCTGGAATTTTACATATCTGACTTTGTAAAATTAATTAAAAATAGTAAATAAACTCCAAAAATCTTGAAAATTTGAGAGAAGGTTCTAGACATGTAGATGAACATTTTAGAGAAAGAATTTCTAAATAATCACTTCCCAGTTGAGAGAAATAAATGTTTGAATATAGATAAATAGTTTCTAAAAAACTGCTGAAAACTCGTTTTTGTAAAGTCAATTGAAAATAACAAAACAACTCCAAAATTAGTAAAACTGGGGGAAATGTTTATATATATGAATGTAAACATGTAAACAAAGAAAATTTTCAAATTGCATTTCCCAATTGTGAAAACTCATGTATTTTGCACGTATGTCCAAAACATGAAAAGTTGATATACATGAAATTTGATGTTTTGACATAAATAAAACTTTGAAACATTTTCAAACGTTCTTATGGACTTAATAAAAGATGTATATCATTATTGTTAAGTCCATAAACCAAGAAAACAATATTTTCACAAAATTGCATATTCTATGTAAACATGAAAACCAAAAAACCAAAAAACCAAACCTTGTGTATATATATAACTATATATATATATAAACAAAAAATGTGTATGTGTGTATATGATTGAGCTTAAAGTACTAACACACATAATATCAAACCTAAACTAAATTACCCAAGCTTGATGAAGGTTTTCAATAAGCTTGACTTGGTACACTTGCGGAAGAAGCTTGACTTGAATCTTCAACTTGAATAGTAAGGCTTCAACCACTATATCCGCCAACCTCTATTTGATATGATCGTTGAAGCTCTGTTTCATCCATCCTCCAACTCGTTGTTTGTCTAGAATAACTACGTAAACACAAATACTAGACAAATAATATTAGAAGTAAATTATTTGTTAAACATTATCAAAACAAGAAGGCCAACAGCTTAGGCTGCAGAGACCAAAGTTCGGGTCTTAAGCTTATGCACGAGAGCTTCACTTGGAATCTCCAATGATCTCCGAAATGGGATTTGCCAAAAGGTCCTTTCCCCGCCCCTTCTCCATAATTGATGAGCTTCGTCTTCAATGACGATCTTCTCCTCCAATGATGAACTTTGAGCCTCATTTCTAATGATGAGCTTCATCTTTTGATGTCAAGCCTCACTGTGTGGCGAGCCTCGTCTTTGATATGAAGTCTCGCTGTGTGACGAGCCTCGTCTTTGACTAAGACGAGGTTCACCATTGTGATGAACCTCATCATGTTTGAGTGAACCTCGACACTCTTTTGTCTCTTGGCATTTTTAGTGTCCACAAGGCCAAATGATTAGCCGATGATAATGATATATGAAGCTTAATGAGAGTGGAGGAGAGATAGGTTTTTTGACTAGTCTCTCAATCACTCCTTTCTTTCATATTAACCATGCCTAGTTATAGGCTTAGGAGTATTATGAAGGGAGTTAATGGGCTTTAACTCCTCTTAAAATGAGGGAGTTAGTGGTCATTAACTCTCATTTATATGAACGAGTTAGTGGTCATTAACTCTCCTTAAATAGGTGAGTTAGTGGTCATTAATGCTCCTTAAATATAGCCTCTGGTAATTATGACAGACGAGGTTCAGCTATGCACGAGGTTCGTCTATAATGGCAATGGCGAACTTCATCTTCAATGACGAACTTCGTTTCTGGACTAACTTCGTCTTCAATGACAAACTTTGTCTTCAATGACGAACTTTGTCTTCTGAGGGGTGAGGCACTGTTTGACGAGGTTCGTCTGCAGATGGACTTCGTCTCTTGGATGAGCTTCATCTTCTAGAGGATTCTCATCTATAAGCGAACTTTGTTTTCAATGACGAACTTCGACTCTAGATGGGCTTTGTTGGCTAAGATGATGTTCATCATGATGACGAGCCTCATCATGCTTGTAGCGAGGTTCAACCTTGCTTTATTCCTTGGTATTTTTTAGTGCCTACAATAACACTTATAAACTCGAGCGCTGGTAATACCGGCTTTGGGCAGAGCAACGCACATGTTATTTTCCCTCACATATTAAGGAAGTACCAAAAAAATTAATCGTTGTAAATCCTAAAATCTAATGCTAAATTGATTATCTAAGGGGCTAGTATATTAAAAAAAATTATTTTTGTTTAATATATTATCAAACTTCACATAATTCTAAAATATAATCAATTGGACCTTCAGACTGGAGACATTGGAGGGAGCAGCACCTGTTTTCGTACGAGGGATAGAGACGTTGCTGACAACGATGACATGTGAGGTTTTTGTATTTTTAATGTAATAAATAGTTTTTTATTTGTAATAGTACTATACTTTTATTCATGTTGTGTATTATATGTTATTCATCTCATGTTATGGATGGACATTGTATTGCTAGTGTATATGTTGTAAATATTCAGATAATATAAGTTTTTACTGAAATGTATATTGGTGTAGATTGTTGAATGTGTATATTAGACTAAATTGTTGGATGTGTATTTTGGATTGGATTGTTGGATGTGTGTATTGGATATGAATATTGATTATATTGAATCAGATGTGTATATTAAATATATAGGAATCATGTATTTATGTATATATCATGAATGTAATGTAATGCACAGGGAATCAACATTTTAAAAGGATTTTTTTGTGGAAAAAAGAACAACCTAGACGGAATTTCCGTCTAGCTAGGTTAAGTCAACCTAGACGGAATTTCCGTCTAGATTGTCTAGGTTGCTTTCCGTCTAGTTTGAACAACCTAGACCGATTTCCGTCTAGTTTGCCTCAAACTAGACGGAAATATCCTAGATGGATTTTTGTCTATGTGGATCAACCTAGACAGAAATCTGAGCAACGTAGACGGTTTTTTCCGTCTAGGTTGCGCGTTTTTCTACTAGTAAAACTAGTGTAAACCTTAAGGACTAATAACTCCTAACAAAAAAGCCAAATTAATTTTTGTAATCTTAATTTGCAGTTAGTCCGGTCGCAAAGGACTACTCCTATAAAATAGACTTGTAACAAGAGGAATAGCTACAATTATGGTTTAGAATCATAAATATGACTACAATCTTGATTATATAGGAGGCCTACAATTAGCTAGGTGGACTAATTAATTAAATTGGTTTATCTCAGGGTTCCCATAATTGAAAGTTTTTGTTATATAATTATGATAATTAATATTATTCATAAGGTTCACTGAGTGAGTAGTTTGGATTGATGAGTTATGGTGGTTCTTTATAACTATAAGTAATAACTAAGGATGTAGATGACCCGTACCCATTTTTTGCATATCCACACACTTACTAATTGATCGTTCAAGGAGTTAATGAAACTTTAACTTTTCTTTGCTGTCCACTTGTACTGAACATCCAACGGCCAAAAACAATTTCGCCTAAACAATTTTATTATTTCAGAGACGTGCTATTCGTATCGCGTGCATACTTTTGTGATGAAATCATGAAAGATAGAAGATGGTTTCCATGTAGTCCTTGTTCTCTTCTTTACAATAGTATCTGTTAGCAGAGAGCATCATTTTAACGATTCTTAAGTATCTTCCTAACGTTCGTGATTTCTTGTTATTCTACTACTTTTAATCATAGTGGGTTTATTTGAATTTATTCATTAAGAAGTAAGTTGTGCAATTTGTTTCTTTTGAGTTTTCAGTTACAATCTCGTTTCACTCTTCTCACATTTCAACTCTAGAATTATAGAAAATATATGATAAATATGGAATGATGTTTAAGTATAGGTAATAATAGGATATTGGAGGTAGCTCCCAAGATTTTAGAATGTTTTTTTTGAAACAAACTACTTGCACTCATCCGAAAACAAAGACGCGACGGACAAGGTTTGTGCTTGCCCCAAGGAGGGATGCCTGAGCTTTCTCTAGATCTGTATGCATATTATATGTTTTGAACAATGGGATTTTGAGGAAGAATTTATTTTTAGCCCTTCATAATCTAGCAATAAGAACTGCACGTTCTTTTAGATTTTTTTTTTGTTTTTATTTCCGGGTTAATCAGCAATAGTGGATGTCTATCTATGTTTTCATAGGGATTGTTCGTCTCATGAATGACCTCTTTGGGACCGACAAATGCATTTGTGCATATGATAAAAGACAATGATGGTCTCTTGTCACCCTCATGGACCTGTTTAGCTCTATGTATGGGAATATCAAGTGTTTCTTTCTTTCGCAAGTTGATCTAATCTTTATATAGATTACTTCCCTCTGTATATGAACAAAGCGTTTTGCTCTGTTTGATGTTTCCAGGAAAAACAAACGGCTTGCATTTTTATTTGATAGCATGACAACTAGATTTTACATTTTGAGTTGTAAAATGTTACATCAATAATATATGTAGGTGGTTTGGTGATTAAACTGTAAAGTTCAATAAGGTTATGTCAGACACACTAAAAAGTTTAGATGGGTTATGTGCAGAAGCTCCAAAGTTGGAGCCTGTGAATTTAAGCCTAAGAACTTCGGATAATAATTGGAAATATTTCTTGCAATTAATACTAACTTTAATTACGAATTATGAAATGTAACTTGTAGTCAATTTGATTCCAAAGACCAGTTTATTGAAGTTGCAAAATAGTTCTGGCCAAGCAATAAATCAACAGTAACTACAATGATTTTCACAATAAAATCAGTAATTGTTTACACAGTCATGGAAAGTTAATGTTCTTTGAGACGATACCAAATATTTCTAATGTTCCCATTGCCACGCCATCAACTGCTATATCGAGGCCCAATACCAACAAATGGGCCTAGACCACCTCTCATCTAAAAGCCCGGTCGGTCTATTGTTAGGATATAGTTCGTACAATAACTCTAGTTTAAGTATAATAAACTCTTATTTGATACTAATATTTAGAGTAATTCTTATGTCAACTTAAGTGGATAGGAAAAAGTTATCAAGCAAACTTTTTAGCCACTCATATTGCCTTGGGATCCATGACAGATATGAAGAGGTTATATAT
>BQKN01043428.1:0-34675 GCA_022839385.1 Asparagus kiusianus
CAGCAGGAAAGGAAACTCGAGGTGGGATCTCCACCCCCAGGGTCCGAGAGGTTCAAACGACCGTACCTTTTATAGGTTTGGTCATTTGAATCCGAAGAAGCCCGATTTCTACCCTAACTTTTATAGGTTTGGTGGAAAAAGGAGCAAAAGCAACTTTTCGTTCATCAAAAAGTGGTGACTCGGTCTCAGTCTTGGCTAGGGTAAGCTTGACTAAGTGAGAGTAGAGGAACAACCCTAACTTTTATAGGTTTGGTTGTCCGGATTGAAAGTGGACCTCTTGTTCCTGGGAGGAATCGAGAGGGGATTTTGGTTGTGGCCCTAACTATAGGAAGGTTTGACCAAGTGGAAAGTTTGAGAACGATCATAACCGTAAGAAGGTTTGATCGCTCGATTTGTGGACCTCTCGTTCATTGGAGGAATCGAGAGGAGAATTTGGCTTTGGTCCTAACTGTAGGAAGGTTTTACCAAGTGGGAATTGTGTGGTGGAGACTATGAATCGTCAAACACCAACGAAAGTTTCGTGAGGGAAGATTAATCCATAGAATGATTAGATCTCATCTCAGCAAAAGAGTTAGAGTCCGACAAACAAGAACATTCGGAATTCGAATGTGGATTTCTTGTTCATCTCTCTTACAGCGACCGGGTTATCCCTAAGAATATCCCAATGCGGTATTCTTCCGGGAACTTCCCGGTACATCAATTTTTTTCTGAAGATACTAGGGATAGTATCTTTTCAGGAACTTGCCATTTATTGGCATCATAAGCCGGTCACCGTCCTTGGTGACTAAGCGATATGCGCCGTTCGAGTAAACTGTTTCTACTACGAACGGCCCTTCCCATTTAGGTTCAAATTTGCCTTTCTTCTTGGAGTTAAGGATCATAGGACGTCTTTCAGTTAAGACCAAATCCCCTTCCTTAAAACTCCGTTGTCGAACCTTTTTGTCGAAGGCTCGAGAAATTCTGGCTTGGTAAAACTCAATATGTTGTTGAGCTTCCAGACGCTTTTCATCGAGCATTTCGAGTTCTTCGAGGCATTTCTGATGTTGTTCTTCGGTCGTCATCTGGGTTGCAAGAGCGATCCGAAGAGATGGAATTTGGATTTCCAAAGGGAGAACAGCCTCACATCCGTACACCAATGAATACGGGGTTGCGCCGGTCGGTGTACGCACCGTAGTACGATAAGCCCATAGAGCCGCGCCGAGCTTGTCATCCCAATCCCTCTTGTTATTCTTCACAAGTTTTGACAAGAGCTTTATGATAGTCTTGTTGAAGGCTTCAGCTAATCCGTTTGATGTGGGATTGTAAGCCGTTGATGAGATGTCCTGAATTTTGAACTTTTCGCAGAACCTTATGAAGGCGTTGCTGACAAATTGAGGACCGTTGTCATGTATGATTCGTCTCGGAACACCATGCCTGTAGATGATATGGTGCTTGATGAATGCAATGACGTTGCTTGTTTTAACTTCTCTGAGTGGAACTGCTTCATCCCATTTGGAGAAGTAATCGGTAATTGCCAGGATGAACCGGTCACCTTTGACTGAAGGAGGATTTATAGGACCAACAATGTCCATTCCCTAAGTCTCGAACGGCCATGAAGTAACCGAAAGATGCAGATGCTCTGGAGGTTGGTGCATATAATTCGCGTGTACTTGACACGTGTGACACTTTCGGGCGTATGTGATTGCATCGCTCATCATGAAAGGCCAAAAATATCCCATTCTTCTGATGCGATCATAAAGCTTGGGACCAGGTTGGTGCGTGCCGCACTCTCCTTCATGTGCCTCTCTAAGCACTTCTTCAGCTTCTTTGGTTGATAAGCAACGTGCCAGCAGCCCATCGTACCCCCTGCGATATAGCGTTCGATTCTCCATATTATAGTAGAATCTTGGAGCTCTTCGTCTGATTGACTCTCTCTCCTTCACATCTTCTGGCAAGATTCCATGCAAGACGTAGTCGATGATGGGGAAACGCCAATCCCGGGCTTCGAATTCAGCCTGAGTTGTGTGCACCTCCTGGACCTCTTCTTCCCTGCCATTTTCATCATAAAGCGGCACTAAGAGTTGGTGAGTTCTTACCGTAACACACTGCTCTGTTCCGGGAGGCTGTGCCAGAGATACAGCTAAAGCCGCTAACGCATCTGCGTAGGTGTTCTGTAACCGCGGAACGTGCTCGATGAAGAATCCTTCAAATGATTCCGCTAGTTCCACCGCCATTTTGTGATATGGGATTAAATCCTGACTTCGGACTTCGTATTCCCCTTGGACTTGTTTAACTATCAGTTGAGAATCACCGAAAGCTTCGAGATATTCAACCCCCAGCTCCTTGGCGAAATTGAGCCCTATAATCAATGTGTTATACTCTGCTACATTATTCGAGCATGGCTCGGTTAATGAGTAGGCTCGAGGCATCACATGGTTTCCTGGGGAAACTAAGACAACCCCAACCCCGGAGGAGACCTTAGAACATCCAGGAGTACCTGTGACAAGAGCCGCTCGGGAAGCGCCATCGAAGTACAAACGCCACACTTGTTGGTGCGAAGTTGCGTTGACTTCGTGGGTTTCATCGGGTAGGTCATCATATATCTCGGCGGTATCCGTAGTTGGATTAGATGCCAGGAGATCGCAGATGGCCTGTCCTTTTACCGACTTCTGCTGTTTGAACTGTAGATCGTATTGGGACAAGAGTAAGGCCCATTTTGCTAACCGCCAACTCATGGAAGCTGGTTGAGTCATGAACACCCGGATTGGGCTAACTTTGGAGATGACATAGATGGTCTGTCCAACCACGTAATGCCGCATCTTCTGGATGGCGAAGACTAAGGCGAGGCATTCTCTCTCAATCATGGGATATCGAGATTCCGCGTCCACCATGGTTTGGCTTAAATAATATACTGCTTGCTCGTGACCGTTATCGTCATCTTGTGCAAGCAATGCACTTAATGAGTGGCTCGTCACCTTGACATAAATCAAGAACGGTTTGCCCGATTTTGGTGCAACGAGTACGGGAGGTTTTGAGAGATATTCTTTAATACTCTCGAATGCCTTTTGACAAGCGTCGTCCCACACGAACGACACGCCCTTCTTTGTGAGCCTGAAGAACGGTTGGCATTTCCCCGAAAGGTTCGAGATGAACCGACGTATATAAGCCAATCGCCCTTGTAGTCCTCTGAGCTCTTTGAGGTTTCTCGGAGGTTGCAGTTCATTGATCGCCTTTACTTTATCCGGGTCAATGTGAATACCTTTGGTGGTGATGACGAATCCCAGGAATTTGCCACTGGACATTCCGAGGAAAGACTTAGTAGGGTTCATCTTTAACTGATGGGCCCGCATCAAGTCGAACATGGTCTTCAAGTCTTTAATGTGATCATTCTTATCATGACTTTTCACGACCAGATCATCTACGTAGCATTCGACAGTCTTTCGGAGATGCTCCTGAAAGATCTTCGACATAGCTCGCTGATATGTAGCACCTGCATTCTTCAAGCCGAATGGCATAACTGTGTAGCAGAAAACGCCAAGGGGTGTTCGGAACGCGGTGTGCTTTTCATCATCTGGATGCATCTTTATCTGGTTGTAACCAGAGAAACCATCCATGAAAGACATCCTCTCGAACCCGCACGTGTTGTCGATGATAACATCCGTGATGGGAAGAGGAAAATCATCTTTTGGACAAGCAGCATTGAGGTCCCTGAAGTCGATGCATATCCTGATCTTCCCGTTATTCTTAAGGATCGGGACAATATTAGCAAGCCATTCTGGATGTTGCTCTTCTCGGATGAATCCCGAATCGACGAGCTTTTTAACCTCAGCTTCGATCGCCTCCATCATTTGCGGACGAAACCGTCTTTGTTGTTGTTTGACTGGTTTGACATCCGGCTTAATGTTGAGACGATGCACTGCTACGTTTGGATCGAGCCCTGGCATGTCTTCATAATTCCAGGCGAACACATCGATGTACTCCCGGATAAGAGAGATTAACTCTTCTTTCTCCTCAGGTAGGAGACTGTCGCTAATGAATATCGGCTTCGGATTTTCCTCGCTTCCCATATTCACTTGGACTACTTGATCTTCGGTAGGAGGTTCTCTTTGTTCGAACCTATCACCGTACTGCATGCTTAAGTGATGAACCCACGGATCTTCCCATGTTGGCATCTGATCATCCTCTTCTATTGTCGCTGGATCAACCGTAACCATGTTCGACAATAGCTTTTTGAACATTTCACCAAGACTAGCGTCGGAATCCCAAGACGAAGAGTCGGAAGAGTATCATTTCCTAGCCTTGTTAGCAATTTGGTCGATGATTTTCCAGCAACACTCGTCGTCGGATGAGGAGACATATCCTAGGCCTCTCTTGTGGCGATAATAATCATCGGGTTTTCCTTTTGGTACATAGGCCATTCGTGGTGGAACTCGCGGACCTCGACCAAAGAAAAGACCCTCTCCGAGCTTGAAGTCATATCCCTGCTTTTCCATCATATTGCGCGCTTTCGCATCATATCTGAATAGATGTGGAGCAGGTTTATCGTCGTTGTCTTCCTCTTCCAAGAAGTGGTCGGGTATCGGAGATTTTCTTCCTTTGCCATAGACGACCTCCTTTCCACCCCCAATCCCTGCGGGGATGACAAGCGTCGTTCCGCACGGGTCGTGTACCTGCTTTATGCAAAATGACTGAAGAGGCATATGTAAATCAGAGTTATCATAGAGTTCTTTAGTGACATCATCAAGACACATCGAGTACTCTAAATCATCGTTTATTGATAGTTACTCGGCAAGTTGCCAATTACAACTATTTTCCGATGATTCATCATCGTCAAGATTGATTACAATGGGTACAATGTCATTTAAAACAAAACCGCCATCGTAATCAAACCCAGGTTCGGTATCAGCTTCATCTCCGTTGTCCGTTCCTTGGGCCGATGGTTCAGTATCGGATTCAGCACCGTATAAAAGGGAATCGGTGAAATAATTCTCCAATCCCTTAAACGGTTGCTTATCCATGACCACCGTCTTGACTTCATTGTTTGTGTCTACATATTTGAGGCACTGATGTAGAGTTGACGGGACTATAAGGTTACCGTGGATCCAAGGTCGACCCAACAGTAAGTTATAGGAAGTTTCCGCGTCAATCACATAACAAGTGACTTTCGACTTCAAATCCCCGATCTAGCACTTGATTCGGATCTTCCCCAAGGGCCTAGACCCGCTGGTGTTGAATCCATAAATCGTCGTGCCAGTGGAAGCTAATTTGCTAGTCGGAATTCCTAGATTGTGCATCAATCGGAATGGCATGATACTAACAGCGGAACCCGGATCGACTTGGATCCGGTTGACAACGCTGGAACCGATGTGACCGGTGAAGTACAAGGGTCGATCATGTTTTGAATTCTTCGTCTGCATGTCTTCTTTGGTGAAAGAGATGCAGGGAAAATGATTCGCCGCAAGATGGCATTGTTGAGCTGACGACTCCGGTTCTTCAGGAGATGGCTTGATTCGAGTCAGGAAGGCTTCAGAGTCACTCAAAGCTTCTTGTAGCGCTTTCCTTGTGTCCTTCGAAAGGCGCAACAACTCGTATAAGGTTATCCGAGCCGGGATGTTGGCCAACTACGCCATGATGTCGAAATAGGGCGGAGAGCTCGTATTTCCCGGTTTGTCTCTCCCAATCGGATGATTGAATCGAGACTGCCTCGGGTTTTGGACTTCTTGGCGTACAGGCTCCTTCCCTTTCTCCTTCTGCTGAACTTTCTCCGCAGCTGCAGGTGTTGGGGGAATTGCTGCGATTCCCAGTTCCGCCAACGTCTTGGAAGGAGGGGTTTTGGTGCCCAATTGCTCGGAAGCATCCGGGTACTTGTAATGGTATTCATTCCCGCTCAGAGTTGCAAAGGCCTCCTGTTCGTCTTCAGAGAGTGGAAAGGTCGGAATCCTGTCGTCCTCCTCTCCTGGAATGGCAGAAGCTCCGTGACAAGATTTCCCCTTTCTCTTTGACTTCTTCTTTTTGGAAGAGGTCCCGGTCCACTGTTCATCTGTGATCAAGTCCGGATGAACCCACAGAATCTCGCCGTTCGGGGCCGTGTGTGGCACGAACCCTTTCTGGCGCTGTTGGTGCGGATCATCATTCACCGTCTTCACCGCCGCATTGATCACCGGCTCGTGTTGGAACCAACTCGAGGGAACAGACCCAAAGCTAATGGATACTGCATTTGCACCCACCTTCTTCTCTTTGGGTTGCTTCATAGTGATGACCCCAACATCGATTAGGGCCTAGATTTTATCCTTAAGAGCGTAGCATACCTTGGTAGGATGGTGCACCGCTCGGTGGAATGCGCAGTATTTCGGATCGTTGACCCTCTTGGCATCTTCTTGATCCTGAATCGGAGGCAACTTGATCTTGTTGTTCTCGACTAGGTATTTGAAAATACCGGGGACTTCATCCTCCTTGAATGAGTAGACCTTCGGGAACCTCGGCTCCGCGGCCTTCTGCTTCTGGGGCTGTTGTTGCCACCTGGATTGTTGAGGCGCCTTCTGCTGCTACTGTTGCGGCTGTGCTTGCACCTCAAATATTTGGTTCGCGTCCACAGCATTCGCATGTGCCTTTCCTTTGCCCTTAGGAACAAAGTTTTGTTGAGGAGCATTGCCTGTGATCTGCCCTCTTTCAGCCTTCTTCCTCTTGAGGAATCGCTCGGCTCTTTCTCCCCGTTCCTTCAGGTCTTTCCAGGTCTTTGGCGGCGCCATTCCCATGGCTTCAAGAATGTCGAGCGTCAGGTTGTTGTGGCAAGTTTTGAGGATGAAATCTTCGCTGACTGGATCTCTGCAATTCATTGCTTTGTTTCGGAATCTCTTCACGAAGTTTTCGACCGTCTCGCCGTTCTTCTGCTTTTCGTCAAACAGCGTGCCGATCAAAATTTCGGTGTCATCATCGAAGAAATTCGTTAAGAACATATCCTCCATGTCGTCCTAGCTGCTGATGCTCCCGGGCTTGAGACGGCGATACCAATCGAAGGCAGCTCCGCGAAGAGTGCCGACGAATGACCGCACCATGAGGGGCTCATTTCCGGAAATGATTCCTAAATGAGACTTGAAATAGATTAAGTGTTGGGTAGGGGAACCCTTCCCATCAAACGGCGTAAAGTTAATCAGATTAAACTTTGCCAGATATGGGATCGATTCCCACTCCCTTGGGTAGGGGCAGGGTATACCGAACCTTTTTACCTCTTGAGCGTTCATCAACGCGTTGATTTTGCTCTCTAGGTCCTTCATCTTCTTGTCTTCACTCGTTTCTGCCTTCGAGTGATCTTGGGGAGAAGTGACGTGGTCCTCCTTAGCGCCATCGTCTGTGGGACCACCCCCATTGTCGTTGTTGACAGGAGGGATATTGACGTTATCTCCTTCCCGTTCGTTCTCATCTTGATTGCGTCGACTAGGCTCTGGTTGGTGAACCGTCAGTGCCGCAATTTGTTGGTCGTGCATCTCTCTCATTCGTTGCATGGCCAACTCCATTTCAAACTTGAAGCTCTCCTTCTGCTTAGACAGAGCCTCTTCAAGTATCTTAGACACTTGTTCAGCGCTGATCATGAGCGATTCATAAGGTTGGCCTGCACTCGAAGCCGTGTCATCGGATGCAATAGCAGAGCAAGAATCCGAATCAGCATCTGATTCCTCTTCTTCTAAAGAGAGCCCCTTTTGTACCCTTCGGTAATTCTTCTGGCCCCTGGTTCCTGGTGGCAACCGTGTCATACATCGGGATATTTCGGCAAGCTGATCTATGCCGAAGTATCGTGTTAATCCCCCTCTGCCGGTCATGTTAACCGACACTCTTGGATATTCGTCTTCTTGGCGGATGAATTTCTTCTTGTGGAAGCGTTTCGGTGTGGAAATTCTTTCGAACACCGAGACTCTCCTTGGGATCTGAGCACAGCAGCATTCTGACAGCACCGCTTTGATTATATTGGCGCACGGGCAGCGAGACTTCATGTCCTGCACATATCTCTTTCGGGATTTTTCCATACCCCCAGCTCTATAGTACAACTCGTCAGTTTGATAACTGGAGCAACCTACAGAGTGTTAGCATGTGTTCCCCGGTATAACACCCTCATCATCAGATGAGTGTGCTTCCCTTTGGGAATGCGAAGTTTTGTTAGTTTTCTCAAGAGTGGCCCGTTCAAGTTTACACTTTTGTGAGCGTAGAAACTGAACGGGCTTTTTTACTTCGACTCGCAACCCGGTGCGATCGGTGATAGGGGCTTTCCCTTTGTCATCTTTCTTGGGGGATTAATTCGACCCCGGTCTGATTTGAAACTTGGGGACCTTTCAATGGTCCCAGCCGTTCTTTGACAGGTACTCTACCTCGGTTTTCCGATAAAGGATTGAGGCGACCTATCAAAGGAACCTGGGATCTTGAATGATCCCCGTTCTTACCTGGCCCCGTTGAAGGTGCTGGAATAGGAGAAACATGATCTGGTTTGGAGGAACTTCGGGCGATAACTCCACCCTTCTTCGCTGGAGGTGCTGGTTTTGATTTGGGAACCCACACCAATCTGCTTGTAGATGGCTTTTTGACCGCCGTTTCTTGCTGCATCTCCTCCGCCTTCTTTAGGAGGAGTCAGGCATGTGCGAGCAATGCCCGACGCTTCTTGATTCGCTCCTCGAGGGTGGAGCGATTCCTCTTGACATGAATCCATTCATTCGCTTCAGTTTTGGAGGAGGAGGAGTTGGTTGTTTGCCGTTGTTCTCGGCGGTACCTGGATTTCAGATCCTCATTGTAACGGATCCCATCCAATGATTCAGCAGCTTTGGCTTGTTGTAGGGCGAGGCGTTGACGCCGTCTTTGGCGAGCCCTCTTTGACAGAACTGGAGTAGCATCATCAATCGCCTTTGTGGGACGGGAGAGCCAGATCTGTAGCCTCGACCACACTGAACGACGCGGGGACGTTGTGTGGTACGAGTGCTGCAGCGGCGGGATCTTGGATTGAGGAGTTGGAGATCCCATGAGCCCTTTTGGGAGACGGAGTCTTCCCACGCCTATTCGGAGAGGCGGATCTGGAGGAGGAGGAAGAGAGGTACTCTTCAAACTTCTACTGATCGAACTCGTATTCGATCTCATCATTCACCCGGATCTTGAAGGCCGGTTGCGTCACGACGATCTCGGTAGCGAGATCGGCGGCTCCCACTGTGGTCGCCAGCTTGTTTTCGGGAAAAGTTGCTGTTTTCATTGCTTTGAGATCTGTTACAACTTCAGACGTTACAACAAAATCAAATGAAAAGTCGATCTTTTTATAAGATCTACTTGTGCAATAAAACAAAGATTACAACTTTATCGAAAATAAACACGAGATCCCGTTTTGGTACGGTCTCGCTTGCGTGGGTCTTTTGCCTGTGACGGGGATGTTGATATCCGTGGACCACCGGTCGATCAGATCCATTCCGGGAAAATCCGGCAGAGTTTCGTCTATCCGCGAAGGGATATAGAAACAGAACTTCGTCGATCTGTGTGAGATCTAGAAGTTTTGAATCGTATATCTCGGCTAAAACGAGACACTAGCTCTTCTTAGTATCACCGCTAAGGGGCAACACTAAGGGAAAAGAGAAGGTGAATGAAGAAGAAGACTCCTTTGCTATAGAGGGCTTGATCACTCGTCGCTACAGCAGGGCTTCGTCTTAGCTCTCCAAATTTCTAGATCTTCAAAATGAATGCCCAAGGGTCCTATTTATAGGCAAGAGGAGACCCTAGGGGCTGCCCAAAAAGGCGTTTCGGCGTGTAAAAACTTGGAGACACCCCCAAAAAGGCGTTTCGCCGTGTAACAACCTGAAGACACCCCCAAAAAGGTGTTTCGGCGGGTAACCACTTGGAGACACCCCCAAAAAGGTGTTTCGGCGTGTAACCGCCTTGAGACACCCCTGGGGTGTCTTGGTTTTGCCAAGACACCCCTCGGGTGTTTCGACCTAGCCGGGACACCGCCGGGTGCCTCGGTTCAGTCCGAGACTGTCCGCCGTTATTCCGCCGTTGACTTTTCATCCCAACTCAGATTTGAGTGATTCCGGATGCGTTGGAATTCTGATGAAGAGCTCTGTCGGTCCCGATGGTTGGATTATCAGTGGGGCGAATGGGACACGACGGGCGTTGGTCCGTTTGCAGCGGTCATGGGGTTTCCGGTCAGTCCAAATCCCCGTTGTTCTGAGATTCTGTCGGCTCACGTAGTCCGTCGGTTCGCTTCAGGCGCTCACCGACGTCAATGGAACTCTTGTGAACCGGGTAGTGATGTTCATCGTCGCTCGTTAACACTGAGCTGTTTGCGGGGACCTATCGGCAATTTTCGATGCCTACACAAAGTAGGGATAAGTCAGCGTTTAATACACGTTGCCGGGTAGCCTATTCCCGTAACAACAGCGAAGTCTACGTATTCGAAGTCATAGTACAAAGTCTAAGGGAGTTCATTCCTTTAGCGCAACGTTACATGCGGAACGGATTTAGACAATCCGCATGCTAGCCCGACTCAAACGGTAGTCGGTAAAGGCTAATCAAATCCGTTGAAGGCTGGGGGTTAGCCAAAAATCCTAAAGTCAACGCCTAACACGCGTCGCCGGGTAACCTATTCCCGTAACAAATGGTAAAGTCTATGTATTCAACATCATAGCATAAAGTCTAAGGGAGTTCATTCCTTTAGCACAACGTCACATGCGGAATGGACTAAAACAATCCGCATGTAAGCCCGATTCAAACGGTAATCGGTAAGAGCATGTCAAATCTGTTGAAGGCTGAGGATTTGCCAAAAATCCTAAGTCAACGTCTCATACACGTTGCTGTTTAGTCTTTTCACAGGAGAAAGATGAAGTCTACGTATTCAATATCGTAGCACTAAAAGGGTTAACTCTTTTAGCTTAACGTTACATGCGGAACGGATTTAGATAATCCGCATGCTAGCCCGACTCAAACGGTAGTCGGTAAAGGCTTATCAAATCCGTTGATGGCTGAGAATTTGCCAAAAATTCTATGAATACGAGTCATTGACGCATCAATTTTACAAATTGGTCTCGTGACTAAAGTATCTGCCACGCTCCAATTCCTTAAGAGCTTAAACTGTGTATACTCCAGCAGACGTACGAGTATAAACTGTGTCAAACGCCGGACAACGCGTTGTAAATGAAGATTAAACGTCGACGACCAATGGTTAGTTCTGCGTTGAAGCAGCAAACTCGAGCTAAAAAGTCAGGAAATCAAGAATGGACTTAAAGTTCAAAATTCTGACAACTGTCAGACAATAAATGCAGCACCGGAATCCTTACAGACGTTCGACAAAGCACCGAATAGCCTGAAGGAATTGAAGGAATCAAGAACAGAAGCCACTCCAAACATCCCGTCGTTGCCGATTGAATGATGGGACAAATCACATCCAAAGTATTCCAGACTCTTCTATAAAAGAACGAGGCTGAAATACTTTGGAGGGGGTATCTGTAGGCATATAAAACTGCCTATAGGTCCCTTAACACAGCTCGACGACGCCAATTCGACAAAATCGACCATCGGGCGACGTATCCAGGCACGACCGTTAGTCCGCAACACCAAAGCCGGATGATACGCGACGAAGCGGGTTAACGAGGATATGAAGCTAACGAACCGTGCGTAAACAATGGAATGAATCCACTCGCGTGCGGAATCAAGCCAACGGGTTGAAGAATCAACGAGTCATCCAACCAAGAGCGGACTCGGACGAATCGCGATCAAATCAAGATCAGTTTCGGACTCGAACTCAGGAGTAGATTTACTGCCAAATCAGGAATCAAGACAACGAATCGATTCCAGACCAATCAACCGCATAACCGAATTACGGACGAAGCGGATACAACAACCGAACGACGGAACCCAAATACCCGGAGGGGCTCGGCTGAAACCGACTCGGCCCAAGCCGAGCCACCCTGAGGTAGCTCGGCCAAGGCCGAGCCACCCTGGGGTGGCTCGGCAGCCGAGCCACCCTCATGCCGAGCCACCTTGAGGTGGCCGGCCATCCATGAGTTGGCCACACGTGCACACGGGTACAGTGACGCTTGGCTATAAATAGGAGAGGGGTGGTTCATTTTCAGAGGTTGGAAAAATTGGAGTCGAAGCTCTGCCAAATTCAGATCTCAAAACTTAAAAAGATTGGAGCATTAAGACTTTGAAGACTTGGACTTTCAGATCCGGTGCTCGGCGATCGTCAACGCCAAATAAGGCAAGAGTTCGAGAGGATCGGATCTCAGATCTACGTAGTTTTCCTCCGGATCAAAGCTTGGTCTTTGATCCCGAGATTAGGGTGATTATTTCCTTGGTGAATTAATCCCCCCGGCTATTATTTCCTTAGCGAAATAATACCCGTCGTACTACGTAGATCCGACCGGATTTAGATCTCGCGGTGGTCAACGGATAAACCCCCGGCACAGGCAAACAACCCACGCAAGCGAGCGACCGCAAAACAGGAGCTCGTGATTCGTTCGACAAACAAGGAGAAAGTTGTAATTTTCATTTCCTTTTTTTTATTTTCGTTGTAACCGGATCTTATAAAAAGACCGGATCTTTGTAATCGATAAACCATTACAAGAGTGTACAATGGAATCAATGAAGAAAGCAACAATTTTTCCCGCGAACACAAACTGGTGGGCGAATCGGCAGGGTAGATATGGCTCTATGAAATACTGATTCCTCACTCGGAAGGTCAAATAACTTGGCCTAATATTCATTAGCCAGTTAAAGCATCCGACATCTAAATGAGTTCGATACTCCCTTGGCCTCTCCTCATCAGTCAAACACTCGCCATATCGGCTGAAGAACTGCGGAAAGCAAGTGGAAAATGTCCAACACTTATGAACCTGTAGCTGCTTTCTGATATCAGGGAATCCTCGCCCCTCCCACCTACCATTCTCAAGCAACTGTAGTAGGGGAACAGAGCGGTCTGCGATGCTAGGTACCGATATCATATCAGGACGATGAAGAACGAACCAAGCCATCAAATAAGTGTATGGGAGCTCCACCTTAGAAAGAGGAATCTTAGCTGACGGTTCATCTTCTTTCTGTGTGAAGATACTAGAAATCTGTCGAAGCCCTCGATTAATGTTAGCTACCATCACCGGAAGAAGCGAAAGTTCCTTCTTATAGGCAAGCTGAACCGCTGGGTAGAGCACTTCCAATGGCATAATGTCACCGGACTAATACGGGACCACGCATTTCTTTAACCAGATAGTGAGGTAACCGGCGAGAATAGTCATCGGCTGAATCGATGCGGTTGCATGCCATAAGAACGATTTAAACTTGGTCCCTGCAGGAAAGCCACCCTCGGGACTGTTAATGGTATAAGAGTGAGCGTCAATCTTCTTCAACAGATCATTAACCTCTAAAGGAGTAAGCGTTTCCCGTTCGCAAATAGCCTCACCAGAATTGCTCTCTAGGTTCCCGAACAAATAACACGCAAACTGCTTCAGACTCACATGTGACTTAGTCCTCTTCGCTAAAGGCTCAGACTGTGCCAAAGCAATGTGGTAGTGACATGTGAGATCCCATAAAGTCTCGTAGCGGTCGGGCATGCGATCCTTCAGCCGACTCAATTCATGATTAGAGGGAAAGTATTCTTGATATAGCATCTGACCCATGGGCAACCCAGAAATCTTGTGCATCTCATGGAGAGCCAAGCCCAACTCTCCGTGCTTAGTCAGAAAAGTGTTCGAATCCGGGTTATAAAGCTCGCACAAAGCAAAAAAATGCTTCGCGCTGACAGGTAAGCCATACATGGTAGAACGAATGGCTGCATATAGGCCACAAGCGTGCAACTCCTCGCTCCATCGGCTTAGGACATACTTCGTCATACGAGCCCACCAAAGCTTGTCCAAAGAATGGACCCAGCCATAGAATCTGTGGCGCGTCGCAGGCATCTCCCGTCCTAAGGTAGCGAGGTGATTCCTCAAAGTAGAAGCAGAAGAAGGAAATTCATTACGCGGCGGTGCATCCAGCCCCAATACTCTGGGACGCAATCCAACGATATGACTCCTACTCGAACCTGGAGCTGCCTGATGGGTGATATAGCCATAGTGAACGCTTTCATGCTCCTCTGTCAAGCGCCACGACATCTCCCGTGTAACAGCCTGACGCCTGAGCTCAGTCAACGAGCGGTGTCGAGGAATCTTCAGCAAATATAGAAAACCAACGCCATTTTTATGAAGCTACTGCTCGGCATCAATGAACACTGCATCAGGATCTCTGACAGAGTCGCCAAATAAAAAGTCAGTCTTCCTGAGAGGCTGAACAGAATTGGCATCCTTCACGAAAGGCGCATCCGTGATCAACTGTCGAAGAGCTCGATGTCCACCTTCCTTCACCACTTGGGCAACCTCTGTCGACGTGCCCGGAGCAAACTGAAAAGTAAGCGGAATAGGCGAAAAATCATCGGACGTCGAATAATACTCGTCACGACGCTCGTTCACTGCATGAGATGGGAACACTCCAGAGGGATATTCCACTAAAAACAAGCAATTAAGTGTGTGTTAGTCTCAATTATAAAAGGAAGTTGAACTCATCTTGCAAATGGGTAAGATAGAGTCACTCCCTTATAAAGGGTGAGACGATTTGGCCACATTATGCACTTATAAAGTAGGATATATCAAAAACATATCCCTGCCTTATAAGGCACAATGCAACGTCAAAACGCCCCCTTTATTAATTTTGAGATATGGTTTTGACCAAGCAAAACCCATCTTTAAAGCGTCGATCCTCACCAAGGAGAATCAAGACTCTTCCCGATTGTCTCACCAAGGAGAACAAAATGGGGGTAAAAGGACTAATTTGCAAATTTCTAGGAGAAAAAGGACTAATTTGTAAGTTTCCAAATATGCCAAAAATAGCTCACCAGCGTACGAGGGAGGCACGCCATCAGCCGACGCACAGGGGATTGACCTCTCGGGGTATACGACATGGTGGTCTGCAAAATAAATCAGGGGATCAGATCCAGAAAAAATTTTCCCTCTTTATTGCAATTCTACCCCCCTGAAAGATGAGCTCGGGGCGCCAAATCATAATCCTAACCCTCATATGCAATCCCACAAATTCATAAATTGAATTAAACACGAGCTATGCCGAAATTATGGAGGATTTACCTGAGGGAAAGCTCGAGGATCCAACAAAAATCAGATCTTGAAAAAGGAGCTCGAACCACGTGGTCGAGGGGCCTGAGAGAAATTTTTATATGAAAATTTTTGAGGGATTTGTCAGCCTAAGATCAAAAGGAAGGATGGATCTAAGACAATTATGAAGATTTGAGGGAGAAAGGATGCAAGAGGGAAGAGAAAATCAAAAAATAGGGGGAGGGGGTGGCCGGCCCTAAAGAGAAGAAAAAAAAGGCTCTTTTATAGGTGAACCAGCCTTGAACCAGACCGGACCAGGTTGAACCAGACCAGACCAGTCTAAATCAGTTCAAAGGAGGCTGAACCAGGCCAAACCAAGCTGAACCAGGCCAAACCAGACTGAACCAGACCAGACCAGGATGAACCAGTCCTGGACCAGCCTTGAACCAGGTTGAACCTGTCTTGAACCAGATTGAACCAGTTTAAACCAGATTTGAATCAGAATTCAAATTGAAGCTAAATTAAGTATCGAAACAACTCCAAATCGACCGAGGGTTCAGTCCCTTGTCTATTCTTTCCTCTCCCACACATTCGGAAGGGTCGGAAGATTTCTTGAGCCTAATTACTGTCTTTTTGGGTCACCATCAGGCCGGCTCAGCTCATTCGGGCACGAAAGATATTCCAATAAGGTATACGAGTATAAACTATTCCCTATTTTTTTTGTTGAGAAGTTCCTGGAGAATATTTTTTCTAAAAATATTCTTAAGGATAACTCAACAATACTACGCCGGACAACGCGTTGCAAATGAAGATTCAACGCCGACAATCGATGGTCAGTTCTATGCTGAAACAGCAAACTCGAGCTAAAAAGTCAGGAAATCAAGAATTGACTTCAAGTTCAAAATTCCGACAAACGGTCAGACAATAAATGCAGCACCGGAACCCTTACAGACATTCGACAAAGTACCGAATAGCCTGGAGGACTGAAGGAATCAAGAATAGAAGCCATTCCAAACATCCCGTCATAACCGATTGAAGGATGGGACAATCATATCCAAAGTATTCCAGACTCTTCTATAAAAGAATGAGGCTGAAATACTTTGGAGGGGGTATCTGTAGGCGTATAAAACTACCTATAGGTCCCTTAACACAACTCGACAACGTCAATTTGACAAACAAACCATCAAGCGATGTATGCAAACACGATCGTTAGTCCACAACACCGAAGCCAAGTGATACACGACGAAGCGGATTAACGAGGCTACGAGGCTAACGAACCGCACGCAAACAACGAAATAAATCCACTTGCGTGCGGAATCAAGCTAACGGTTTGGTGAGTCAACGAGTCATCCAACTATAGAACGGATTCGAACTCGAACACCGAAGCGGTTTTACTGCCAAATCAGGATCTGGACTGCCAAATCAGGATTCAGATCAACAAATCAGAGTCCAGACAACAGCAAAACCGGACAACGGACACAACGGCGAACACCCGGCCAAAACCAAGTCACCCAAGGGTGGCTCGGTGGCCGAGCCACCCCAAGGTGGCTCGGCTATGGCCGAGCCACCCCAAGGTGGGTTGCTCCGTGGCCGAGCCACACTCAGATCTGGGCCCAGATCCGCTTTCAGAGGCTATACATAGAGGAGTAAGAGCTCATTTGTGGAGGTTGGATCTTGGAGAGCCGAAACTCTGCTGGACTGAGAACTCGCCTTCGGATTTTCAAGCTTAGAAGACTCGGACTCTCAGATCTGGTTCTTGGCGATCATCCTCGCTACATTAGATAGGAGTTCGAGAGAGATCAGATCTGAGATCTACACGGTTTCCCTCCGGATCAAAGCTTGGCCTTTGATCCCGAGAAGAGTCTCGATTTCGCTTGGTCGATTTCGATACTTGGGCTATTATTTCCTTGGCGAAATAATCCCCTCGGCTGTTATTTCCTTGGCAAGATAACACCCACTATACCGTGTAGATCCGATCGGATCTAAATCGCGTGGTGGTCCACGGATAAATCCCGGCACAGGCAAAGAACCCACACAAGCGAGTGACCGCAAAACAGGAGCTCGTGATTCGTTCGACATAGAAGGAAAAAGTTGTAATTTTTATTTCTTTTTTTTGATTTCGTTGTAACCGGATCTTATAAAAAGACCGGATCTTTGTAATCGATAAACTGTTACTAAAGAGTACGATGAATTCAATGAAATCCACGATTTTTCCCACGAACAATCTTTCTCTATGAAAACTATCTTTAGTAATGGTTTTCTATTTTGAAATTTAGATTCACATATCTTTCAATTGGCAATAGTTTGATTTAATTTGGATTTCATTTGATATTTTAAATTTCTAGTTAAACAGTATATATGTGCAGTCGTTTTTCTGCTAACATAACATGCATGATTATTTGCACAAGAAATCATATTTAAACCTTCAATCATGCACGAAACTTTAAAACGAAGAATAAGACATCTAAATTCAGATAAACTTTATTTTAAATCATTTTTAGATCTTAAAATACTTTTGTAAAATTCGTGCTTAATCTCTTTAACATGAAAAGACCTAGTCTTTATACATATAATACAAAAGATATGATTTTTATACACAAATTAATTGATTAGGCTCTATAAAACTCATTAAAAACTCTTCAAAATATTTTAAAAACTAGGAGAGGGATTAGTAGAGATGAAACTCGCCTGAGACATGTTAAAAACATGCAAGATGCAATGCCAACATAGATCCCTGAGCCAAAAGCTAAAAACAAACCGAAATCCCGCTCCAAAACTTTGAATCTTCCTCAAAAATCAAATAGGGTTTGTGGGGAAGTTTGGAGGCTACTAGGGTTTTAAAATACTGAAATAGTACTGAAAATTTCGTGAAAACATGTTATATATAATAGAAAAATGGGTGTGGGTCTGAAAATACCCGAAACCAACTCGAACCAGGAAACCTGATCTAACTAGGAAAATACCCCTTCTGTATTTTGACTGTAACTTTCTTGTCCGATCTTAGAATTTGGTGATCTAGGGCCTGTTGGATAGATATTGAAGAGACCTACAACTTTGGTCTTTTATTTTTTACCAAATTCTAACTGTATCGGTATGTAAAAATATAAAAACTCTCAACTGGTCATTTTTTCCAGATTTTCACTCTTGGCCTTAGTGCATGTTTCGACTCGTTTCTTTCTCTTTAACTATCTTGTTTATTCTCAAAACATACGTTAGTGTACTCATGCACCATATATTCGTATTTATCTCAATAAATATCTACTTATTATCATTAATCACATATTAATTATATAAACACAAATTTCCGGGGTTATACAGAGACACCCATGGTGTCTCGGCCAAGGCCAAGACACCCATGGTGTCTGCAGCCCAGAAAAGACAGTTTTCGCTATTTTGAAGCTATTTTCACCCGGATTTGTTCTAATTGATCTCAATATCATCCAAAAACATGATAAAGTGGTTATAACTGAGGATAAGAGTGAATCGACTGTTCTTATCCGAAAACGGAGGTGCCAAAGCCTATAAATACATCCCTAGGGCCTTCATTTGCGCAGATCTAGAATCCTCGAGTGTCGGCAAAGCCCTACTAAATTGAAGACTGAATGAGAATGAATTTTAGAAGAGAGGAGGAGATCGGATCGAGAATAGTGGTTACCTCGCTGTTGCCGAGATAATTGCTTCGGTTTCTTGATTCCTTCACGAATCAACGAAGCTCCGGATTGATCTGATTGTTTGGTGGTCCACGGATATCAACATCCCCATCACTGGCCAAGATCCCACGCAAGCAGCGGAGGATAAGAGTCTGCTGCGTTTGTTCAAAAGAAAGTTGTAATTTTTGTTGAAAGTCTTATAAAAAGACTATTTCTTTGAGTTTATTGTAAACGTTTAAAGTTGTAATGAACTCATCAACAAAATTAATTTTCTCCCCAAATAAACTGGCGACCACAGTGGGAGCCAACAATCTTGCTGCCAAGACTGTCGTGTCGCAACCAGCGATCAAGATCCTGGTGAACGAAGAGGTCGAATACGAATTCGACCAACAGAACTTCGAAGAGTATATCTCTTCTTCCTCCTCCATATCTGCCTCTCCTCGCAAGTGTAGGAAGGCCTCCTCTTCTGGGAAAGTTCACGGGACTTCAGGCTCGAAGATCCTAAATCTCCTTGCCGTCGCCACGCTTACACCTCGCGACGCCCTTCCAATGTCCAACAAGGCTGAAGTTGTAGACCTAGGCCTCCCCGCCATCAAAGGTTTAGCCGTTGAAGGCGCACCGACTCTATCAAAGAGAGCATGCCAAAGGCAACGCCAATGCCTTGCGCGTCAACTCGCTAAGGCTTTGGAGCCAATGGACATGATCCGCTATAATCTGGATCTAAAATCCAGGAAACGCTAAGAACCACAACGGCGATCGAGCAACACCTCCTCCAAGGCAGAAAAGAATGAATGGGTTCACATCAATAGGACCCGCTCTACCCTTGAGGAACGAATCCAGAAGCGTCATGCATTGCTTGCACACACCCGAATCCTTGTACGAGAAGCACGGGAAATGCAAAAGGAAGAGGTTGTGAAAAAATCGCTCAAGCAAAAACGGGTGTGGATGCCAAAGGCCAAATCAATGCCTAAGGTAAAAGTAGACGAAGTTACCATTCAGTCTTCGTCAACTCCGAATCCCGCTCCCCTTGTCCCCGTACCTCCGGTAAAGCCATATGGTAGCATGGACCTCACCAAATTCAAAATTCCTCTGAAAGACCGCCTTGGTCCTCTCCCTAAAGATTGAGTTAAAGCACCTGTTAAGGAGCGATTGGGACCGTTGAAGGGCTCCCGAATGACCATTCAGGCTAGAGATCGTTCTAATCCCTTAAATAATGATAATAAAGGGAAAGCCCTTATGACCGACCGCATCGGATTACGAGTCGAAGTTCAAGAGCCCGTTAGAGTTTCACGCTCACAAAGGCGTAACTCTAAACGTGTGACTCTTGAAGACGCTAATGAAGCGTCCTATCCCCAGAGGGAAACGTGTTCGTCGGATGACGACGTTATACCTGGAAAGTCGTGCCAACACACGATATGTTGCTCTGGTCATCAGACCAATGAGTTATACTATCAGGCTGGGGGTACGAATAAGTCTCGGAGGAGAAATACCCGAGAAACAGATTCTCACTGCTCGTGTGCTAAAATCATCAGGGCAGTGTTATCAGAATGTTCCTGTTCCAGGACAGTTCCGGAGAGAGTTTCGGTGTTTGAGAGAATCTCTATCGGAATATCCAAGTCTAAGCCTAGGCGTTTCCGTAGAAAGAAACGTACCACTCAAGACGATGAGTTTCCAGAAGTGTCCGTTAACATGACCGATAGAGGGAAGTCAACACGACGCTTCAGTCCCGATCAGTTTTTAGGAATATCCCAATGAATAACCCGATTACGATCAGGGACATGTAGACGAAGGGATTACTAGAGAATGCAAAATGGACTACCCGCAGATGATGAAACGTTAGATGCTTGTTCAGATGCTTGCTCAGCAATGGTTTCCGATGATACGATATCCAACGCAGGGCAATCCTTTGAGTCGTTTATGATCAACGTAGAACAAATGACTAAAATTCTCGAAGATGCTCTAACCAAGCAGAAAGAGAATTTCAAATTTGAAATGGAGATGGTTATGTAGGAGATGAGAGAAATGCACAGCCAACAAATTACGACGCTGACGAATCAGCAGGGAGAGTCAGTCATCGCAATAATCCTAACCAAGCTGATAGTGATCGGGAAGCAAACGAGAATGCCAACATGGATACCCCTCCTGTTGACAACAATATTGGGGGTGGTCCCTCAGATGATAATAATACGAAGGATGACTACGTCGCTTCTCCTCAGGATCACTCGAAGAAAGATACAAGCGAGGATAAGAAGATGAAGGACTTGGAGAGCAAAATCAATGCGTTGATGAATGCTCAGGAAGTAAAGAAGTCTGAAATACCATGTCCATACCCAAGGGAATGGGAGTCAATCCCATATCCGGCGAAGATCAATTTGATTAACTTCACGCCGTTCGATGGAAAGGGCTCCCCCACCCAGCATTTAATATATTTCAAATCCCATTTGGGAATAATCTCCGGCAATGAACCTCTGATGGTACGGTCATTCGTTGGCACTCTTCGTGGAGCGGGCATCGATTGGTATCGCCGCCTTAAGCCGGGGAGTGTCAATAGTTAGGACGACATGGAAGACTTCTTCCTTATGAATTTCTTCGATGATGACACCGAGATTTCAATCGGAACGTTATTTAATGAGAAACAGAAGGACGGAGAATCGGTTGAGAACTTCGTTAAACGATTCCAGAACAAAGCGATGAATTGTCGAGATCCGGTCAGTAAAGATTTTATCCTCGAGACTTGTCTCAACAACCTTTCGCTAGACAACCTTGAAGCCCATGGGAATGATGCCGTCCAGACTTGGAAGGACTTGAAAGTACAAGGAGAACGAGCCGAACATTTCCTCAAAAGGAAGAAGGTCAAAAGAAGTCAAGCGGCGATTAATGCTCCGAAGCAGAATTTTGTCCCTCGCGGCAACGGAAAAGCACAAGCGAGCGAGGTAGATGCAAAGAAAACATTCGAACTGCAAACACAACCGCAACAGCAACAACAAAAGGCGTCTCAGCAGTCACAATGGCAACGACAACCTCAAAAACAGAAGGCTTCAGTACTGAAATTCCCGAAGGTTTATTCTTTTAAAGAAGATAAGGTCCCTGGTATTTTTAAATATCTCATAGAGAACAACAAGATCAAGTTGCCTCCGATCCAAGATCAGGAAGATAATAAAAGGGTCAATGACCCAAAGTACTATGCGTTCCATAGAGCGGTTCACCACCCTACCAAGTCGTGTTACACGTTCAAAGATAAAATCTAGGACTTGATCGATATTGGGATCATCACTATGAAACAATCTAAGGAGAAGAAGGTCGGTGCGAATGCAATGTCAATCAGCTTCGGATCTGTTCCCTGAATTGGTTTCAGCCCAAGTTCGTAATGAACGTAGCAGTGAAGACCATCAACGACGATCCTCACAAACAACACCAAAAAGGGCTTGTGCCACACACAGCCCCAAATAGCAAGATTCTCTGGGTCCATCCCGATTTGATTGAAGATGAACAGTGGGCCGGATCGTCATCCAAGAAGAAATCAAAAGGCAAAGGAAAGGCCTGTTGCGGAGCCTCGACCATTCCAGAAGGAAACAATGAAAGAATCCCTGCTTTCCCACTATCTGAAGATGAGCAACAAGTCTTTGCTACCCAGAGTGGGAATGTATATAATTTCAATTACCCGACCGCCTCCGAGCAGTTAGCTAAACAGGGGGTAACCAAAATCATTCCCTCCAAGACATTAGCGGAAATACGAGTGGTCACAACTTCGCTATCCCCTGTTGAAAAGACTCAACAAAAGCTAAAGGAGAAGGAGCCCTTACACCAAGAGGTTCAGAACCCGAAGCAGTCTCGATTCAATCAACGGTTTGGAAGAGACAAACCGGGGAGCTAAAACACTCCACATTGCTTCGATATTATGGTGCAGTTAGCTAATATACCGGCTAGATTAACCTTATATGAGGTGCTGCATCTTTCAAAAGACACAAGGGAAGCACTACAAGAAGCCTTGGCCAATTATGACGTTTTCCTAACTCAGATCAAGCTATCTCCTGAGGGATTAGAGCCGTCAGTCCAACATTGCAATCTTGCGGCACACCACTTTCCTTGCATTTCTTTCACCAAGGAGGACATGCAGACAAAGAATTCAAAGCATGATCGGCCCTTGTATTTCATCGGGCACATTGGCTCCAGTGTTGTCAACCGGATCCAAGTCGATCCGGGTTCCGCTGTTAGCATTATGTCATTCCGATTGATGTACAATCTCAGAATATCAGCTAGTAAGCTGACCTCCACGGGCATTACGATCTACGGATTCAACACTAGTGAGTCAAGACCATTGGGTAAAATCCGAGTAAAGTGCCAGATTAGAGATTTGAAATCAGAAGTCACGTGTTATGTGATCGACGCAGAGACTTCCTATAACTTATTATTGTCCATGGATCCATGGTAACGTTATAGTCCCTTCTACTATCCATCAGTGTCTTAAATATGTAGACACTAATGATGAGGTCAAGACGATGGTCGCAGATAAACAACCATTTAAGAGGTTAGAAAATTATTTTACTGACTCCTTACTTTACGGAGCTGAATCCAATACTGAATCATCGGCCCAAGGTACGGACAGCGGAGAAGAAGCTGATACCGAAGCTGGGTTTGATTACAATGGTGGTTTTGTATTTAATGACATTGTACCCATTTTAATCGATCTTGACAATGGAGAGTCATCGGATAGTAGTTGTAATTAGCAACTTACCGAAGGAGTAGCAATAAATGATAATTTAGAGTACTCGTTGTGTCTTGATAACATTATGAAGGGGTTATACGATTGTAGGCATCGAAAATTGCCGATAGGTCTCCACGAGCAGATCAGTGTTAAAGAATGACGATGAACGTTACTACCCGGTTCACAGGAGTTCGATTGACGTCGGTAAACGCTTGAAGTGAATCGACAAACTACGTGAGCCGACAGAATTTCAGAATAACGAGAATACGGACTGATCGGGAACCCTGCAGTATTTACAAAAGGAACAACGCCCTTCGTGTCTTGTTCGCCCTACAGATAATCCAACCATTGGGGCTGATAGAACTCTTCGTCAGAATTCCAACGCATTCGAAATCACTTAAATCCGAGTTGGGACGAAGAATTTACGGCAAACGCACAACGGAGAGTCTCGGACTGAACTGGGGCACCCGGGGGTGTCTCGGAAAAGTCAAAACACCCTATGGGTGTCTTGGGAAAGCCAAGACACCCCAGGGGTGTCTCGGCTTGGCCGAGACACCCAAGGGGTGTCTAGGCTTTGCCTAGACACCCCAAGGGTGTCTAGGGGCTGTTTCACGCCCAAAAGTTGTTACACACCCCCTAGGGTCCCCTCTTGCCTATAAATAGAAGCCTTAGGCCTCATTTTGAAGATCTGGATTTTTGGAGAAGATTGGCAAAGCCCTGCTGCAGCGAAGAGTGATCGAGCCCCCCCTCAGCAAAGGAGAGTTCTTCATCGGATCTTCATTCCCCCCTCATCTTTTCCTTAGTATTACCCCTCGTCGGTAATCCTAAGAAGAGCAAATATCTCGCTTTATCCGAGATAGGCACTTCGAGTTTCAAGATCTCCTCGCGGATCGACGAAGCTCTGCTCGATTTTTCCGGAACAGATCTGATCGCCCGGTGGTCCACGGATATCAACATCCCCGTCACAGGCAAAAGACCCACGCAAGCAAGGGACGATAAACGGAACTTGTGTTTATTTTCAAAAAAGTTGTAATTTTTATTTCTTTGTTATTTGAGTTCATTGTAACGCTTAAAGTTTTAATGAAATCAATGATGAAGGCAACTTTTCCTGAAAACAAGCTGGCGACCACAGTGGGAGCCGCCGATCTCGCTGCCGAGATCGTCGTGACGCAACCGGCCTTCAAGATCCGGGTGAATGAAGAGATCGAATACGAGTTCGATCAACAAAAGTTCGAAGAGTACCTCTCTTCCTCCTCCTCCAGATCCGCCTCTCCAAACAGGCGCGGGAAGACTCCATCTTCCAGAAATGCTAGCGGGATCTCCAGCTCGAAGATCCAAGATCCCATCGCCACTGCTACGCCCGCACCACGCGACGTCCCCGCGTCGTCCAACGTGGTCGAGGCTGCAGATCCAGATCTCCCTTCCGCCACAAAGGTGATTACTGTAGTTACTCCAGCTCTGTCGAAGAGGGCCCGCCAAAGACGGCGTCAACGCCTCGCCCGACAACTAGCCAAGGCTGCCAAATCAATGGACGGGATCCGCTATAGTGAGGATCTAAAGTCCAGGCAGCGCCAAGAACAACAACGGCAAACAACCAACTCCTCCTCCAAAACAGAAACGAACGAATGGGTTCGTGTCAAGAGGACTCGCTCCACTCTCGAGGAGCGAATCAAGAAGCATCGAGCATTGCTCGCACATGCCCGACTCCTTCTACAGAAAGCGGAGGAGATGCAGAAAGAAGAGGCGGTAAAAAAAGCCGTCTACAAACAAATGGGTTTGGGTGCCAAAGTCAAAACCGGCACCCCAAACAAAAATGGGTGGAGTTATCACCCAAACTTCTTCAAGACCAGATGTTGTTTCTCCTGTTACGGCACCTTCAACGGAGCCAGGTAAGAACGGGGGCCCTTCAAGATCCGGGGTTCCTTTGAAAGGTCGCCTCGGTCCTTTACCGGAGAACCGAGGTAAAGCACCTGTCAAGGAACGACTGGGACCATTGAAAGGTCCCCAAGCGACAAATCAGGCTGGGGGTCGTATCAATCCCCCCAAGAAAGATGATAGAGGGAAAGCCCCTATTACCGACCGCATTGAATTGCGGGTCGAAGTGCAAGAGCCCGTCAAGTTTTCACGCTTGCCGAAGCGTAAACTTGAACGCGCGACTTTTGAAAACGCTAATAAAGCGTCGCATCCCCAGAAGGAAGCACATTCATCTGATGATGATGGTGTTATACCTGGGAGGTCATGCCAACACTCTATGAGTTACTCCAGTTATCAAACTGACGAGTTGTACTATAGAGCTGGGGGTGCGAATAAATCCCGGAAAAGAAATGTTCGAGAAACAGAGCCTCATTGTCCGTGTGCCAACATAATCAAAGCAGTATTATCGGAATGCTGCTGTTGTAAAACCCCAAAAAGAGTCTCAGTGTTCGAAAGAATTTCCAAGCCAAGGCGTTTCCATAAGAAGAAGTTCGTCCGCCAAGAAGATGAATACCTAAAAGTGTCGGCTAATATGGCTGGCAGAGGGAAATCAACGCGATATTTTAATCTAGATCAGCTTGCCGAAGTATCCCGATGTATGACGCGGTTGCGGCTAGGAACTAATGGCCGGAAGAATTACCGAAGGATACAAAAGGGACTTTCGTTAGAAGAGGAGGTGTCAGATGCTGATTCAGATTCTTGCTCGGCTATAGCGTCCGATGACACGGCTTCTAGTGCAGGACAACCTTATGAATCACTTATGATCAGCGCCGAACAGGTGACTAAGATACTTGAAGATGCCCTGAATAAGCAAAAGGAAACTTTCAAGTTCGAGATGGAGATGGCCATGCAACGGATGAGAGAGATGCATGACCAGCAGATCGCGGCATTGACAGCCCACCAAGGAGAACCCGGTCATCGCAATACTCTGAATCAAGATGAGAATGAACGGGAAGGGGATAATGTTAATGTCCCTCCTGTCAATAACGACAATGGAAGTGGTCCCGTGGATGATAATGCGAAAGAGGACCACGTTACCTCTCCCCGAAGCCACTCGAAGACAGATACGAGTGAAGACAAGAAGATGAAGGACTTGGAGAGCAAAATCAACGCGTTGATGAATGCTCAAGAAGTGAAGAGGTCCGGCATACCATGTCCATACCCAAGGGAGTGGGAATCAATTCCGTATCCGGCAAAGTTTAATTTAATTAACTTTACGCCGTTTGATGGAAAGGGTTCCCCCACCCAACACTTAATATATTTTAAGTCTCACGTAGGAATCATTTCTGGGAATGAACCTCTTATGGTGCGGTCATTCGTCGGCACTCTTCGCGGGGCAGCCTTCGATTGGTATCGTCACCTTAAGCTGGGTAGCATCAGCAGTTGGGACGATATGGAGGACATGTTTCTGACGAATTTCTTCGATGACGACACCGAGATTTCGATCGGCACGTTATTCGATGAGAAACAGAAGAATGGCGAGACGGTCGAAAATTTCGTGAAGAGATTCCGAAATAAAGCGATGAATTGCAGGGATCCAGTCAGCGAAGATTTTATTCTCGAGACTTGTCATAATAATCTGTCATTGGACATCCTCGAAGCCATGGGAATGGCACCGCCAAAGACCTGGAAGGACTTGAAGGTGCGAGGAGAGCGAGCCGAGCGATTCCTTAAAAGGAAGAAAGCGGAAAGGGGCCAAATAGCAAATAATGCACCACAACAGAACTTTGTCCCTAAGGGTAAAGGAAAAGCACATGCGAATGCTGTGGACGCAAACCAAACATTCGAGGTGCAAGCACAGCCGCAACAGCAGCAACAAAAGGCGCCTCAACAATCAAGGTGGCAACAACAGCCCCAGAAGCAAAAAGCCGCGGAGCCGAAGTTCCCGAAGGTCTATTCATTCAAGGAGGATGAAGTTCCCAGTATTTTTAAGTACCTTATCGAGAACAATAAAATCAAGTTGCCTCCGATTCAGGATCAAGAAGATGCTAAAAGAGTCAACGATCCTAAGTACTGCGCATTTCACAGAGCGGTACACCATCCTACCAAGGTATGCTACGCTCTTAAAGATAAGATCCAAGCCCTGATCGATGTTGGGGTCATCACTATGAAGCAACCCAAGGAGAAGAAAGTGGGTGCAAATGTAGTATCCATTAGCTTCGGGTCTGTTCCCTCGAGCTGGTTCTAACATGAGCCAGTAATAAATGTAGCAGTGAAGACGGTGAATGATGATCCTCACAAACAGCGCCAGAAAGGACTTGTGCCACACTCAGCCCCGAATGGTGAGATTCTTTGGGTCCATTCGGATTTGATTGGAGATGAACAATGGACTGGAGCCTCTTCTAAGAAAAGGTCAAATGGAAAGGGTAAGTCTTGTTATGGAGCTTCTGCTATTCCGGGAAAAGATGACGAAGAAATTCCCGCCTTCCTGCTTTTTGAAGACGAACAGGAGGTCTTTGCAACCCGAAGTGGGAATGAGTATCACTACAGGTACCCGGATGCTTCCGAGCAATTGGGCACCAAAACCGCTCCTTCCAAGATATTGGCAAAACTGGGAATTGCAGCAACTCCCCCAGCACCTGTAGTTACGGAGAAAGCCCAGCAAAAGGAGAAAGGGAAAGAGCCTTTGCGTCAAGTGTAGGCATCGAAAATTGCCGATAGGTCCCCACTCACAGCTCGGTGTTAACGATCGACGATCGAACGACGCTACCCAGTTCACAAGAGCTCAAATGACACCGGTGAGCGATTGAAGCAAACCGACGGATTACGTGAGCCGACAGAATGTCAGAATCACGGGGATATGGGTTGACCGAAAACCCCGCGACCACCGCAATTGGGCCAACGCCCGCCATGTCCCGATCATCCTACTAATAATCCAACCATCGGGGCCTACAGAGCTCGCCGTCATGATTCCAACGCATCCGAAATCACTCAAATCCGAGTTCGGACGAAAAGTCAACGGCGAGTCAACGGCAGGACAACGGCAGAACAACGGCACAGCCTCGGACTGCGTTGAGACACCCAAATGGGCCTCGGCAGGCCCGAGACACCCGAGGGGTGTCTTGGCAAAGCCGAGACACCCTAGGGGTGTCTCGGCCAAGAGCCGAGACACCCCCTAGGGGGTGTCCTCAAGGCAGCCCCCTACCCCCTCATTTACCTATAAATAGAGGCCCTTAGCCTCCATTCTCTTGGCTCCTGATTTTGCACTCGATTCAAGGCTGAATTATCTTAACCAAGGATCGTTCTGCAAGAGAGCGGCGAAGCCCTGCCGGAGTGAGGAGTCAAAGTCTGCAGGAGAGCGGCGAAGCCCTGCCGGATCGAAGAGCGAGAGGTCTTCATCTTTTCCTTCATTCACCCCCCTTCTGTCCTTGGTGTTGCCCTTCGCAGGCGACACTGAGAAGAGCTATTATCTCGTTTAACCGAGATATACGCTTTAAACTTCCAAGATCTCACGCGGATCGACGAAGTTCTGCTTCTATATCCCACGCGGATAGACGAAGCTCTGCCGGATTTTCCCGGAAGGATCTTGAAGAGTCGGCGGTCCACGGATATCGACATTCCCGTCACAGGCCAACAACCCACGCAAGCGAGACCGTACCAAACCGGGCTCTCGTGTTTATTTTCGTTTAAGTTGTAACCCCTTTGTTTTCATTTTATACTGTTGTAACGCTCAAAGTTGTAACAGATCTCAAAAAGAGAACATCAATGAAAACAGCAACTTTTACCGGAAACAAGCTGGCGACCACAGTGGGAGCCGCCGACCTCGCTGCCGAGATCGGAGTGACGCAACCGGCCTTCAAGATCCGGGTGAATGAAGAGATCGAATACGAGTTCGATCAGAAGAAGTTCGAAGAGTACCTCTCCTCCTCCTCCTCCAGATCCGCCTCTCCGCAACGGCGCAGGAGGAACCCATCTCCAAAAAGGGCTCGCGGGATCTCCAACTCCTCAATCCGAGACTCCGCCATCGCTGCCACTACGCCCGTACCACGCAACGGCCCCGCGTCGATCAGCGTGGTTAAGGCTGTAGATCCGGCCCTCACAACCGCCACAAAGGCAATGGGTAACGCTGCTCCAACTCCATCAAAAAGGGCAATCCAAAGACGCCGCCAACGCCTCGCTCAACAGCTCGCCAGGGCCAAGGAGTCGAGAGATGGAGTGCGCTATGTGGAGGATCTGAAGTCGAGGCAGCGGCAAGAGCAACGGCAAGCAATCAACCTCCCCTCCAAAACAGAAGCAAGTGAGTGGATCCGCGTCAAGAGGAACCGCTCCACGCTCGAGGAGCGAATCAAGAAGCGCCGTGCCCTACTCGCACATGCCCGACTCCTCCTGAAGAAGGCAGAGGAGATGCAACAAGAAACGGTGGTCAAGACACCGTCCAAAGGCAAGTTGGTGTGGGTTCCTAAATCGACACCAACACTTCAAACCAAGAAGGGCAAGATTATCGCCCAGAGTTCAACCAAATCAGAGCCTACTCCTCCCGTACCGGCACCCTCAATAGGGCCAGGTAAAAAAGGGGATCATTCAAGATCCCAGGTTCCTTTGACGAGTCGCCTCGGTCCCTTACCGGAGAACCGAGGCAGAATACCCGTCAAAGAACGGCTGGGGCCATTGAAAGGTCCCCAAACTAAAATCCAGACTGGGGGTGGAATCAATCCCCCCAAGAATATTGACAAAGGGAAAGCCCCTATTACCGACCGCACTGAATTGCGAGTCGAGCTGAAAGAGCCCGTTCGATTTCTACGCTCTCAAAAGCGTAAAATTGAGCGGGCCACTCTTGAAAAATCTAACCAATTTTTGCATTCCCAAAGGGAAACACACTCGTCTGAGGATGAGCGTGTTATACCGAGGGACATCCACCAGCACTCCGTAGGTTGCTCCAGCTATCAAGCTGATGAGCTGTACTATAGGGCTGGGGGTGTGGAAAAATCTCGAAAGAGGTACATGCAGGATATGGAGTCCCACTGCCCGTGTGCCAACATTATCAAGGCAGTGCTGTCCGAGTGTTGCTGTGCTCAAACCCCAACAAGAATCTCGGTGTTCGAGAGACTCTCCAAGCCGAAGCGTTTCCACAAGAAGAAATCGCTCCGCCGAGAGGATGAATACTCGAAAGTGTCAGTCAACATGACCGGCAGAGGGGGATCAACACCACGTCTCAACTTGGATCAGCTTGCCGAGGCATCCCGATGCATGACATGGTTACGGTCGGGAACCATCAAACGAAACAATTACCCAAGAGTACACAAGGGACTTTCCCTAGAAGAAGAGGAATCCGATGCTGATTCTGATACCTGCTCCGCCGTCGCATCCGATGACACAACTTCAAGTGCAGGCCGACCTTATGAATCGCTCATGATCAGCGCCGAACAAGTGTCGAAGATACTTGAAGAAGCCCTGGCCAAGCAAAAGGAGAGCTTCAAATTTGAAATGGAGATGGCCATGCAGCGGATGAGGGAGATGCACGACCAACAGATCGTGGCGATGACGGTTCACCAAGGAGAACCGAGCCAACGCAATCCAGAGAAGCACGAGCGGGAAGCGGATAATGTCAACATCCCTCCTGTCAACACCAGCACTGGGGGTGGTCCCACAGAGGATAATGCAAAAGAGGACCACGCCCCCTCTCCCAGAAGCCACTCGAAGACCGAGACGATTGAGGACAGGAAGATGAAAGACCTGGAGAGCAAGATCAATGCATTGATGAATGCTCAGGAGGTAAAAAGATCCGGTATACCCTGCCCATATCCGAGGGAGTGGGAATCGATCCCATATCCGGCAAAGTTTAATTTAATTAACTTTACTCCGTTTGATGGGAAGGGTTCCCCTACCCAACATTTAATCTACTTCAAGTCTCATTTAGGAATCATTTCCGGAAATGAGCCTCTCATGGTGCGGTCATTCGTCGGCACTCTTCGCGGAGCTGCCTTCGATTGGTATCGCCGTCTCAAGCCCGGAAGCATCAACGGCTGGGATGACATGGAGGACATGTTTCTAACGAATTTCTTTGATGATGACACCGAGGTTTCAATTGGCACGTTGTTCGATGAAAAGCAAAAGAACGGCGAGACGGTTGAAAGCTTCGTGAAGAGATTCCGCAACAAGGCTATGAATTGCAGGGATCCGGTCAGCGAGGATTTCATCCTCGAGACTTGCCACAACAACCTCACGCTCGACATCCTCGAAGCCATGGGAATGGCGCCATCCAAAACCTGGAAGGACTTGAAGATGCGGGGAGAGCGAGCTGAACGATTCCTCAAGAGGAAAAAGGCAGAGAGGGGACAAATACCCAACAATGCCCCACAACCAAATTTTACCCCCAAGGGTAAAGGGAAGGCGCATGCAAATGCGGTGGTCGCAAATCAGCTCTTTGAGGTGCAAGCACAGCCGCAACAGCCTCAACAGCCCCAGCAGCCGCAACAGCAGCAGCAGAGGGCGCCTCAACAACCCAGGTGGCAACAGCAGCCCCAGAAGCAAAAGGTTGGGGAGCCGAGGTTCCCAAAGGTTTACTCGTTCAAAGAAGATGAAATCCCCGGTATCTTCAAGTATTTGGTCGAGAACAATAAGATCAAGCTACCGCCGATTCAGGATCAAGAAGATGCCAAGAGGGTCAACGATCCGAAATACTGCGCATTCCACCGAGCAGTGCACCATCCTACCAAGGTGTGCTACGCTCTCAAGGACAAGATTCAGGCCCTGATCGATGTTGGGGTCATCACTATGAAACAGCCCAAAGAGAAGAAGGTGGGTGCGAACACCGTATCCATTAGCTTTGGATCTGTTCCCTCGAGTTGGTTCCAACACGAGTCAGTGATCAAAGCGGCGGTGAAGACAGTAAACGATGATCCACACCAGCAGCGCCAGAAAGGGCTTGTGCCACACACAGCCCCAAATGACGAAATCTTGTGGGTTCATCCGGACTTGATCGCAGATGAACAGTGGGCCGGGACCTCTTCCACAAAGAACAAGAAGAAATCGAAGAGGAAGGGCAAATCCTGTTATGGGGCCTCTGCTATACCGGGGGTGGATGATGACAAAATTCCAACCTTCCCACTTTCTGAGGACGAGCAAGAAGCTTTTGCAACCCGAAGCGGGAATGAGTATCACTTCAAGTATCCAGAGGCTACTGAGCAATTGGGTACCAAAACCCCACCTTCCAAGACGCTGGCAGAGTTAGGAATTTCAGCAATTCCCCCAACACCTGCGGTGGCTACGGAGAGAATCCCGCAGAAGGATAAGGGAAAAGAGCCTGTACGTCAAGAAACTCAGAACCCGAGGCCGTCTCGATTCAATAACCCGATTGGGCGAGACAAACCGGGGAATACGAGCTCTCCACCTCACTTCGACATTATGGCACAATTGGCCAACATCCCGGCTCGCATAACCCTATACGAGTTGCTGCGGTTGTCAAAGGATACACGGAAAGCGCTACAAGAAGCCTTGAGTGATTCCGAAGCCTTCTTGACTCGGATCAAGCCATCTTCTGAAGAACCGGAGTCGTCAGCTCAACAATGCAATCTGGCGGCGCATCACTTTCCCTGCATCTCTTTCACCAAAGAAGACATGCAGACGAAGAATTCAAATCATGATAGGCCGTTGTACTTCACCGAGCATATCGGCTCCAGCGTTGTCAACCGGATCCAAGTCGATCCGGGTTCCGCTGTTAGCATCATGCCATTCCGATTGATGCATCATCTCGGAATCCCGACTAGCAAATTAGCGTCCACTGGCACGATGATTTACGGATTCAACACCAGCGGGTCCAAACCCTTGGGGAAGATCCGAATAAAGTGCCAGATCGGGGATTTGAAGTCGGAGGTCACATGCTATGTGATTGACGCGGAAACCTCCTATAATTTACTGTTGGGTCGGCCTTGGATCCACGGTAACCTTATAGTCCCGTCAACTCTGCATCAATGCCTCAAATATGTGGGCTCAGATAATGAAGTCAAGACGGTGGTCGCGGATAAGCAACCGTTCAAGGGATTGGAGAATTATTTCACCGATTCCCTTTTGTACGGCGCTGAATCCGATACTGAACCATCGGCCCAAGGAACGGACAGCGGTGATGAAGCTGATACCGAACCAGGGCTTGATTACGATGGCGGTTTTGTTTTAAACGACATTGTACCCATTGTAATCAATCTTGACGATGATGAACCATCGGAAGATAGTTGTAATTGGCAACTGGCCGAAGAACTATCAATAAACGATGATTTAGAGTACTCGACAGGTCTTGATGATATCACTAACGAACTCTATGCTAACCCTGATTTGTATATGCCTCTTCAATCATTTTGTTTGACGAAGAAGCAGGTACACGACCCTTGCGGAACAACGCTCATCATCCCCGCAGGGATTGGGGGTGGAAAGGAGGTCGTCTACGGCAAAGGAAGAGCATCTCCGATACCCAACCATTTCTTGGAAGAGGAAGACGACGACGATAAACCAGCCCGTCATCTATCCAAATACGATGCGAAAGCGCGTAACATGATGGAAATGCATGGCTATGACTTCAAGATCGGAGAGGGTCTTTTCTTTGGTCGAGGTCCACGGGTTCCACCCCGGATGGCCTATGTACCGAAGGGAAAACCCGATAATTACTATCGCCACAAAAGAGGGCTAGGCTACGTCTCATCAGATGATGAGTGTGGCTGGCAAATCATCGACCAAATTGCTAACAAGACTAGGAAGGGATATTCTTCCGACTCTTCGGGTTGGGATTCCGACACTAGTCTTGGTGAGGTGTTTAAGAAGCTAATGTCGAATATGGTCACGATTGATCCAACGACAATAGAAGAAGATGATGAGATGCCAACATGGGAAGACCCGTGGGTTCATCACTTAAGCATGCAGTATGGCGACCGGTTCGAGCAGAGAGAGCCTCCTACCGAAGACCCAGTCGTTCAGGTGAATATGGGAACCGAGGAGAATCCAAAGCCAATATTCATCAGCGACAGCCTCCTACCCGAAGAGAAGGAGGAGTTGATTTCTCTTATCCGGGAGTACATCGACGTGTTCGCCTGGAATTATGAAGACATGCCAGGTCTCGACCCGAACGTAGCAGTGCATCGTCTCAACATCAAGCCGGAGGTCAAACCAGTCAAACAACAACAACGACGGTTTCGTCCGCAAATGATGGAAGCGATCGAAGCTGAAGTCAAAAAGCTCGTTGATTCGGGATTTATCCGAGAGGAGCAACATCCCGAATGGCTTGCCAATATTGTTCCGGTCCTAAAGAAGAACGGGAAGATCCGGATATGCATTGACTTCAGGGA
>BQKN01043429.1:0-23626 GCA_022839385.1 Asparagus kiusianus
TTCGTTCGACATAAAAGGAAACAAAATTGTAATCTTTCTTTTATTTTCTTTGATTTTCGTTGTAACCGGATCTTATAAAAAGACCGGATTTCTGTAATCGATAAACTATTACGAAAGTGTACAATGATATCAATGAAGAAAGACACAAATTTTCCCGCGAACAGGTACAATGTCATTCAAAACAAAACCACCATTGTAATCGAATCCGGCTTCGGAATCAGCTTCTTCTCCGCTGTCCGTGCCTTGGATCGATGGTTCCGTGTCGGATTCGTTACCATAAAGGAGAGAATCTGTGAAGTAATTCTCATACCCTTTGAATGGTTGCTTATCCGCGACCACCGTCCTAACTCTTCCATCAGTGTCGACATATTTCAAACACTGTTGTAGAGTGGAGGGAACTATAACATTACTATGGATCCAAGGCCGACCCAATAGTAAGTTATAGGATGTCTCAGCATCAATCACGTAGCACGTGATCTCCGTCTTTAAATCGCCCATTTGGCACTTTATCCGGATTTTACCCAAAGGTCTTGACCCGCTGGTGTTGAATCCGTAGATGACTGTGCCTGTAGACGCCAACTTGCTGACTGGAATGCCAAGGCTGTGCATTAGTCGAAGTGGCATAATACTCACAGCGGAACCCGGATCCACTTGGATTCGGTTGACTTCACTGGAGCCAATGTACCCGACGAAGTATAGGGGCCGATCATGATTTGAATTCTTCGTCTGCATGTCCTCTTTGGTGAAGGTGATGCAGGGAAGGTTCTTAGCTGCCACGTTACACTGTTGGGCTAACAATTCTAGCTCCTCAGGTGCTGGCTTGATCCTGGTGAGGAACGCTTCTGAATCGGCCAAGGCCTCTTGTAAGGCTTCTCTAGTTTCCTTGGACAACCGTAGTAGCTCGTACAGCGTTATCCGTGCTGGAATATTGGCCAGCTGAGCCATGATGTCGAAGACGCGCAGATTTTTTGAACTCTCCGGTTTGTCCTTTCCAATCGGACGACTGAAACGACACTGCTTCGGATTCTGAACCTCCTCGGGCCTCTTTTCTTTCTGTTTGTCAACCGTCTGTCGTAACCACCCCCAGCTCTGTGAGAGTCTTGGTTGGTCCTCGTTTTGTCACCCCCTGCTCAGCAAATTGATCGCCAGGGGATGGATATTTGAAGTGGTATTCATTTCCACTCCGGGTCGCAAAGACTTCCTGCTCCTCGTCGGAAAGTGGGAAAGCGGGGATTCTTTCGTCATCTTCTCCTGGGACGGCAGAAACTCCGTAACAAGACTTGCCTTTCCCTTTGGACTTCTTCTTGGATGACGATCCGGCCCATTGTTCATCTTCAATCAGGTCGGGGTGCACCCAGAGAATTTCGTCGTTTGGGGCTGTGTGAGGCACAAGTCCCTTTTGACGTTGTCCGTGCGGGTCGTCATTCACTGTCTTCATCCCGACTTTGGTAACGCGTTTTGGCTCGAACCAATCTGTAGGTACTGATCCAAAACTGATCGACACCGCGTTTGCTCCCATATTCTTGGTCGGTTTTGGAGTTATGACCCCTACTTCGATCAACGCCTGGATCTTGTCCTTAAGGTGGTAGCAAGACTTTGTTGGGTGGTGGACCGCTCTGTGGTACGCGCAGTACTTCGGGTCCGTCACCTTCGTGGCTCCTTCATGATCCACGATTGCCGGCAACTGGATTTTGTTGTTCTCCAACAGATATTTGAAGATGCCGGGAACTTCATCATCTTTGAAGGAGTAGACTTTGGGAAACCTCGGCTCTGAAGACTTTTGCTTCTGAGACCTTTGCTGCCAATGCGGTTGCGACTGTTGTGGCGCTCTTTGCTGCTGCTGCTGTTGCTGAGGTTGCAATTGAAATGTCTGGTTAGCATCAACAGCATTAACATGAGCTTTACCTTTCCCTTTCTGGTTGAAGTTCTGCTTTGGAGGATTCGTTGCCGGTTGGCCTCTCTCCGCCTTCTTTCTTCTGAGGAATCGCTCCGCTTGCTCTCCTCGAACCTTCAAATCCTTCCAAGTCTTGGATGGTGCTGTGCCCATTGCTTCCAACACGTCCAGTGATAGGTTGTTGTGGCAGGTCTGGAGGATGAATTCCTCAATGATCGGGTCCCGACAATTCATCGCTTTGTTCCGGAACCTCTTGACGAAGGTGTCGACCAACTCCCCGTCTTTTTGCTTCTCATCGAGCAGCGATCCGATAGAGATCTCGGTATCATCGTCGAAGAAATTCGCGAGGAACTTGGTCTCCATGTCGTCCCAGCTGTTTATGCTTCCTGGCTTGAGGCGACGATACCAATCGAAGGCAGCTCCGCGAAGAGTGCCGACGAATGACCGCACCATCAGAGGCTCATTACCAGAGATGACTCCCAAGTGCAATTTGAAATAAATCAAATGCTGAGTAGGTGAACCCATCCCATTAAACGGCGTAAAGTTAATTAGACTAAACTTTGCCGGATATGGGATTGATTCCCACTCTCTCGGGTATGGACAAGGAATGCCCGTCTTTTTCGTCTCTTGAGCAGAGATCAATGTGTTGATCTTGCTCTCGAGATTTTTAATTTTCAGGCTTTCACCTGTGTCTTCGCTAGCATTTTCATTACCACCCCCTGGGTTGATGGGAGGGTTGTTAGCATTGTGACCCTCATTTGTGTCCTCATCTTCCAGGTTGTTCTGGTTGGGACGACTTGGTTCGCCTTGTTGGTTCCTCAATGCTTGAAGCTGTTGGTCATGCATCTCTCTCATGTTCTGCATAGCCATTTGCATTTCGAACCTAAAGGTCTCCTGTTGTTTGGCCATGGCATCTTCAAGCATCTTGGCCACTTGCTCCGCGTTAATCATAAACGCCTCGCGGGGTTGTCCTTCACTGGACACTGTATTATCAGACGCCACTGTTGAGCCAGCATCTGATTCTTCATCTCCCGAAGGTACTCTTGTTCGAATTCTACCATACGTCGCGCGAATGATAGCCCTGGATTGTAGACGAGTTACACGTCGGGATATTTCTGGAACAGCCTCGGGGTTATCCTGAGCCGATGTTCCTGTGCTGGTCATATTTGCGGTGACCCTTGAATGCTCACCATCTTCGACCATCTTCCTTCTTCGTTGGAAACGCCTATGCCTTGGTTTTGGCGTTCCATTGCTGAGTCTTTCAAACACAGAGACTCTCTCAGGGACTGCCTTGACGCAGTTGCACTCAGAGAGTACCGCCCGAATGAGCTTCGAACAAGGACATTGCATTTCGAGCCTTCGAGGGCTCCTCTTTCTGGTTTTACTCGTACCCCCGGCACGACAGTACAGCTCGTCCGTTTGAAGATCGGAGCAACCTATTGTGTGTTGGCACGATTTCTCAGGTATAACGTTGTCGTCATCAGATGACAACGTTTCCTTCTGAGGAATAATTGTCTTCTTCGGACCATCCAGAGTCACACGCCTTGAAACACGCCTTTGTGGGCATGAATCTTCAGCGGGCTCTTGCACTTCGATGCGCAAAGTTGTGCGCTTGGGTGCCACAATTTCCTCCAAGTGTTGAGGGTTGCGGTGACCCCCAGCGTGTTGCATTGGTTGGGATTTCTTCATTGGTCCCAAGCATTCCTGAACTGGAGCTTTACCTCGTTCCTTCGGAAGTGGGCCGAGGCGCTCCAAAACAGATTTTCTCTTCTGGGACGATCCTGCGGGATCTCCCGGAGCAGTTGTAGAAATTACCGGCTGTTTGGATTGACTTGCCGGAGTTTGAATTTTTGGAGGCTGCGGTTGTCGCTCCTTGGTCTGAATTGTTGCTTCAGACTTTGGCCTCCAAACCTTGCGAGTTGGTGGCGGCTTTTTGACCACCTCCTTCTGCAGCTTCCGACGGGCTTCTTCGGCTTTGGCCCGTGCTTGCGCCGACAACGCGCGCTGTTTGCGGATGCGCTCCTCCAGTGTCGAGCGGTTCCGTTTGACACGGACCCACTCCATTATCGATGGTTTGGAGGAACCACCCTTCACTTGTTGTTGAGGCTGTTTGCCTCGTTTGTTCTTCAGATCCGCTTGATAGCGGACCCCGTCAACGGACTCCATGGCCTTGGCGAATTGCTTCGCGAGGCGTTGACGCTGCCTCTGGCGGGCTCTCTTGGAGAGAGTCACCACGCCTTCAATGGCGGATTTGACCTTCTTTGAGGTCGGTAGGGCCTCACTCAACGCAGCTTCGGCGTCGATTGGGGTGAGGTCGTCGTTGGTGGCTTCAACTTCATCACACCAACGGACTTTTCTCCTGGAGGAGAACTTCTGGAACTTCTTGGACTTGGGGGAGGAGGTAGATCCGGACGAGGACACGTACTCCTCATACTTCTGTTGGTCGAATTCATACTCAACCTCCTCCACGACCGGGATCGAGATCCGCGGCTGCGACACTCCGATCTCGGCAGCGAGATCGGTGGCTCCCACTGTGGTCGCCAGATTGTTCACGTGGAAAATTATGTTCTTCTTCATTGATGATTTCATTACAACTTTGATAACAACTTTATGCGTCTACAAAGATCCGGTCTTTTTATAAGAGCCGGTTACAATGAAAATCAAAATAAAGAAATAAAAATTACAATTCTCTCTGAACAAATCACGAGTTTCCTGTTTTATGGTCCCTCGCTTGCGTGGGTTGTTTGCCTGTGCCGGGGTTGATTACCATGGACTATCGCGCAATCTCGATCCGAACAAATCTACGTGGTATAACGGGTATTATCCCACCAAGGAGATAATAGCCGGGAGGGACCGTTTCACCAAGGAAACGCTCGCTCAAATCTCAGGATCTAAGAACCAAGCTTAGATCCGGAGTAGAATGACGTAGATCTGAGTATCCAAGTCTTCAAGCCTTCACAATTCCGAGTTGAGGTCGCAATCCGGCAGAGTTTCGGCTCTTCAGAAGTTTCAGAAAAAGTCCCCTCAAATGAACAACCACCCCCTTATTTATAGCCTCTCTTCACTATGCATTCGTGCACAAGAGAGGGGGGAGTCGGGCCACCTCAGGGTGGCTCGGCTCATGCCGAGCCACCCTGAGGTGGCTCGGCCACCGAGCCACCCTGGGGTGGCTCGGCTTGGGCCAAGCCACCCCGGGTTGGCTCGGTTTAGGCCGAGTCCCCGGGTGTGTTCCGTTTTGTCGTTTTCCGGTGTTTTCCGTCTTTCGGTTCTTCGTTTGATTTGTCCGGACTTTGATTTGATAGCCCAGGTCTTTATTTGGTAGTATTCCCGCCTCGGTGTTTGAGTTCAAGTCCGTTTTGTTGTTGGACGACTCGTTAACTTTCCGAACCGTTGGTTTGGTTCCACACGCGAACGTATTCCGTTGCTTGCGTGCCTCATCGCCTCGTCGCTCGAACGTCCGTTGATTTGTCGAATCATCGTGCCGAGCCATGTTTAGGGACCTATAGGCAATTTTATACGCCTACAACGAGTTTTGAAAGTGTGCAAGTGTGTGTGATATCCCAAATAGCTTCAAATAAAATCTACAACTACTTGCCTACATTTAAGTACTAGAGAGAAAGTAAAATAGCAAATGTCACTCACATAAAAATACATTTCTTGAATTTTGATATTGCTTTAGAGTTGATGAACCTTCTTATTGCATTAAGTGTTCTTGATAAACATTGCTTCATCACTTTGCCTCCAACTCCTTCAGATATTGACGTTGTAGCTCATATTCCATCCAATCCTCCATAAATGGTACTAACTAGCTTGGTATTTATATTATCTACAATATCACTCAATAAGCAATTAGTACCGATAATGGTGATTGTAAATCATCATCAAAACTTAAGGGCTAACAATCTCCCCCTTTTTGATGATGACAACCAACCATTATAATGGAGCAAAATAAGTATAGCTTATAGATAGTAGCTCCCCCTTACTATGTGCACAAATGAGGAGATTTCTCTTCCCCCTTTGTCACCATCAAAATGAGGATATGAAATAAACATGAAAAAATACATATGAAGTGCACCTAACCAAGCAAACAAGCAAAACTTTTTTACATGATGCATAAACCCAAACCATTTCTTATGCGACAAAAATCTTCTTCACTAAGAGGCTTTGTAAAGATGTATGCTAATTGATATTTAGTGTCAATATGAACAAGGGATACATCTTGCCACTCTACATGATCGCGTAAGAAATAATGACGCACATTAATATGCTTGGTTCTAGAGTGCAAAACAGAATTTTTTGAAATGTTTATAGCACTAGTGTTATCACAAAAAATTTTTGTATTTTGAAAAGGCAAATCATAGTCAACTAAACTTTGTTTCATCCATAAAAGTTGAGCACAACATAAGCCAGCGGCAATATATTCCTCTTCCGTAGTGGACAAGACAACACTATTTTGTTTCTTGGAAGCCTAAGAGAAAAGAGAGTTACCTAAAAATTGACATGTACCACTCGTACTCTTGCGATCAACCTTCCATCAGGCAAAGTCGGCATCACAAAAACCATATAGATCAAAAGAGATGCTTTTTAGATAAAATAAACCAAGATCAATTGTACCATTGGTATATTTAATAATTCTTTTAACCATAATCAAATGGGACGTTTTAGGAGAGGCTTGAAAATGTGCACATGCACACACACTAAACATGATATTGGGTCTACTAGCGGTAAGGTAAAGAAGACTACTTATCATACCTTGGTAAAGTTTTTGGTTTACATTCTCACCACTATCATCCGCATCAATCTTGATACTTTTACTCATGGGAGTTGGTGCATGCTTAGAATTCTCCAATCCAAATTTCTTCACCAATTCTCTAACATACTTGCTTTGAAAAACGAATATCCCATCCTTAGTTTGCTTGACTTGGAGCCCGAGAAAGAAAGTGAGCTCTCCTATCATGCTCATCTCAAAATGATCTTGCATAACTTTAGAAAATTCATTGCATAAAGTTTTATTAGTAGCACCAAAAATGATATCATCAATATATATTTGAACTAAAATAAAATTATTTTTTCTTTTACGCACAAAAGGTGTATTATCAATTTTCCCTTTAGAAAAACTATTTTCAAGAAGAAAACTAGAGAGGCGAGTATACCAAGCTCTGGGTGCTTGTTTTAACCCATATAAAGTTTTTTGAACCTGGTTATAGGTGTAAATTTTGATTTCCTAAAACTTGGATTTCGTTTATATTTATAAGAATAGCTTATTAAAAACTAATGAATCGAAATTACAACAGAAGCGGAGGGAATGTCCTTCTTGTTTTACGTGGAGACTTTGATAGCGATAGGATGCCTCACTCGATTGTCGCACCGAGTCTGCTTTCCTTGGACGATTCGATCGAGGTTGCTAGTAAGCTTCAGTATGCAGTACAAGTTTATGTTAATCGAGTTCGAGTATCTGAGTCCAAATGGTGATCAGAACCGAGAACTGAGAGCTAACGGTTCAGCCAACTGATTGATTTGATCAATTAACTATGAACGGACTCTCAATCTCTGAAGCTCCGATCCCGATCCTTCCTCCTCTCCTCCTCTTTTTCTATGGGCAGGAGAGGTTCTTAAATAGGGGAGAGACGGCGTGGCTGTTCCCTAAATCATGGGATGTGACTATATACTGTTAGGAGATACCATGCTTCTCACTTGTACTATGAGTAGCTGCTTGATGGGCTCGGGACGCTGTACCAGTCCCTTCACGTCGTGGGTAATGGGAAGGCCCATCCCTGTACGTGGTGTTACGGCCGCCGAGTGTTCTGGCGAGTTTGGCAAAAACCTCATTCGCCAGGCCGGTTGCTTGAATGTTCAAGCGAATCTCAGTCGCTAGGACTAAGTTGACTCGTGCAGGTGAGTCGAGTACGCAAGTGAACTTTAGTCACTTGGGTTGATTTTGATTTGTGCGGACGAGTCGGGTACACCAGTGAATTCTCGACGACTGCATAGATTTGACTAGTCCCTTGTACTGTAGACGGCTACTTGATGGGCTTGAAGTACTGGGCTCCTTCCCCTTACGTTGTGGGTAATGGGAAGGCCCATCCCTGTATGTGGTTATTGCGGCCGACAGGTCCTCTAGCGAGTCTAGCGAGTTTAACGGTCGCAGGCGAATTCGGCTCTTGAGTAAGCTTAACTCGTGCGGGCGAGTCTAGTATATGCAAGCGAGTTTCTAATCGCTCGGCAGATTACCTGATGTGTTGGCGAATTTGGTGATTGCGTGGTCTTGGCTCGTACTGGCGAGTCAAGGACACGAGTGAGCCCGAAGTCCAAGTTGTGCGGGCGACTTCGATATGCAAGCGGATTTCTACAAAGGTGATTTTTACCACCTACAAGACCCCCTTCAAAGTTTTTAGACCTAATTTGACTTGCGTGTGGTCTGGAATACTTTGAATAAAGAGGTTCCTGATGAGTTAGGGTGAATTTGGCTCCCTCTGCTAGGTTGAAGTCCTTGGATGAATTCGAGCGGTGCGAGTGCACCCAGGCGAGATTGGTGCCGTTCGAGTTGGGCCTCTCCCATTTGAAATTCAGGCTCAGAGGGCGAGCTGCGTGTCCATGTGGGAAGTTCCTATGCTTGTTAATTAAGATGATGCCTTGTCTTCACACGCTGGCCTCAACAGGGGAAATCCGATGACACCTTTTTGATCCCAACCGTTGATCCGACAAGTGGTTGTGTGCGGGTTGCCTGATCTTGGCTATTCCGTGTGGCATTCCGAACGATCTGCTTTGTTTGTGCCCGTTCGATTAGAACCGCCCAATCGAAATTGTTTGCTTCAAATGGTCAGTGAATCTTGACGGTTGAGATCTTGAGTATATAGTGTTGATTCATCTCCTTTGCAGGAGGATCACCACATTCGTAAGTTCTCTTGCTTAAACCTTCTTAGAGGAAACCTGGACTTCCTATATTCGGAATGGCTTCGGGAGCAGGAATATATGCTTCAAAGGGGGAGGGTGAGGCTATTGAGCCCGAGCCCATCATCATTTCAGACGACGAGGAGGAGGAACGCACTTATGCTTCCCCTCAGCGGCCTTCTCAGTCTCCTCTTCCTAGCAAAGGGGTTGTTCCTTTGATCCCACCTATTGCCGTGGTTCAGCCGGTCAAGAAGCGATCTCTCCGAGTTCTAGATCTGCACAGGGCGTTCTTAGGCAACTGTAGAATGCCATGAGGCAAGCGGTTTCCATCACTAGCTTTGGCTGATGAACCTATGCAGACTTCAAGCCTTTCCTGATGAATTGCGTTACTGATCTCAAGCATATGGGTGAAGCTCGAGAGGCCTCGCATTGTCTGGCCACGCACCTTCGCTTTGAGCTGTTCCTGACATGCCTAGAGACTCTGTCGCACGCCGACTCAGGGCCAGACGTGGAGCAGTTCATGGCTCATGCCCGAGCTAGTGGGGCGCATGAGTGGGAGACCCGAGAGAAGGAGTTGTCAGATCAAGGGAACCTCATCTCGCACTTGCTCCATCGTTAAAGTCCACTACAGGCGGAAATCGACGCTTCAATCTCCACTATCGCCCGAATGAAGGCTCATATGACGGCAGAAGAGGCGACCTTGAGGGACTTGCGGCTCAAAAGCACGGACGTTCATGATGCTATCAAAAAGGAGACGCAGACTCATTAGGCGCTCTGTCAAGAGAGCTCCGCTGCTGCTGCTGCTCGTGAGGTTAAGATTCGCAAGGAGGCTGAAGACCGGGTTCAAGCGGATCGAGCGAAGAAAGTGGCCAAGATCAAAGCTGAACTCGCCTCTTTGATCAAGAGGAACTAGGGCCGACGGGGGATTAGTTCTTAGGATCTTTTCATGTTTCTTTGTGTGGTTTTGTCATAACTCTGTTTGGATGACATGTTATTAATTTGTTGGAACAATCTGTCACCGCTCTAATTTTCTTTGATATTGGCTGAATGAAGTGTTATGCTTTTCATTACTTATTGTTATGCGCATATACTTTCCTTTTCCTATTTTTCTTAGGATTTTTAGCAAACCCCCAGCTATCAACAGGTTTGACTTGCCTTTACCGATTACCATTTGGATCGGGCTAGCCATACTATTCCCCTCAGTATGATGAGTTGTCGGTTAGTTTCTCTTAGGCTTAATGCTAAGATTTCTGTTCTAACCTTTAGCCATTTGAGGCGTGGGTTTGAGTCAATTATAACCGTCAGGTTGTAGTTTGGTTGTGTCATAACGACTTAAACAAAAATGACCGTTACCTGCGGGTGCGCCCGGAGGGTGTGTCAATATGTTGTATCGTTTGGTAGGTTTGACTGTGTAGGTGAAACCGTTCCCTTGACAGCTCGACACTTCAAATGAGCCGACCTCTTAAGATTTGTCTTCATAGGCAAACTAGGCTAGACAAATAAGCGGCTCAGTCGGGGCTTATTCTCACTGACGAAGCAAGCTAGACTTTCGCAGACGAGTTTTGTTTTCGCAGGTGAAATTTGAAACGGTGAAGGTTGAGCCATGTGTTCGCAGGCGAAACCCATAACCATAGGCAAAGTTTGAATAGGCAGAATTTTAAATTGGTGGAAGGCAAGCCATGCATTCACGGGTGAAGCTTCATGCTACGTGGGCTCGTCAGGTCGCATTAAACGCGATTTGACAAAGCGACGTCGCTTCTGTGTGCTTCGCTCGATGATGAATCGTGGCCGTAGTTTCCGAAGGTTGCCGTTAGATTCAGCCGTGAGTTTCAATTCGGGTTTTGGGTTTTGACTTGCCCAACCCATTCCTTGTTTCGACGGCTCCTCTTTAACTGCTGAAAGCCGAACTATTGAGAGTGATCCGGGCCATCAATTTCGATCGTGGCCACGTCTCTCAACTGCCAATGCCTCGTTTCTTGAGGGCGATCTGGGACGTCGATTTCGATCATGGCCATGCCTCTCAACTGCAAGCATCTCACTTTTAAATAGGTTTCATCCCCTTCCTGTGAGGACTACTGCACTTAGGAATTTCTGTTTGCTCAAAATTTTTAGAGAGAAGGAACTCCAGCTTCATCTCCAACTTCTCGATATGACGTTGAAAGCTAAGAAATGTGTTATGAAGGGAAAGGGTCCCCGTCGTTATCCCGTTAGCGTCACCGCTGGTACGACCGCCAGCGCTCCTGGGACGCACTTGGGTAAGTTTAATGGTTTTGCACTGGCGACCGACGCTGGGCAGGGAAGATGAGCACTGCTCGTCTTCTTCAGTGGATTTTACTATTTTTGGCAATTTTCCCGATTTTAGGTGAAACTAGCCTTTTTCAGGCGGATTCAGCTATCATCGAGTGAAGGTGACTTCTGCTTTGGCAGGCAAAATTGACTTTCATCGGGTGAAGGCGAATTCTACTTTGACTGGCGAGTTCTGCTCTGGTCCAGCGGATTTGCCCTTTATCAGGCGAATTCAACATCGCCAGGCCAAATTAATTTTGCATGTTCGAGAAAATTTTCGACTCTAAGAGTGGATTTTGTTCTAACTCCTTGGTTTTGTCTTGCAGCCACTTTTTGTGAAGAGGCCCTCCCGAAGGGGGTAGCCATCGGTCTCGCCAGCGGCGCGATCAATGTGGCGCCTCCCCGATTCCCTCTTCTTGATCCTGTGCCCGCGTTTACTGCCGATTAACCAGATGAGTTGGTCAAAAGAGTGACCGATGGGCATCACTTGACATTACGCGAGTTGACTACTAACTCCGTATTGACAGACATGGCTAGGACGGAGCTGAAGAAACCTCAGTTCCTGTTTAGTGACACCGTGACTGACCCTTCGACTCTGTTGCTCGGGGAGAGCAGATGGTTCCGTGTTGTGGATGGAGTCCACTACTACCTTCCTAGTATGCCGAGAGGGTTCTCAATCATCGAGCTGCGGTCGCTTGTGGTTCTGAGAACGATGGACTGAGATCTAACCCCAACTCAAGACGGGGTGACCTGCGATGTCTTTACGGGCTCCACGGCTGGGTATGGAGTCGACAACTCTTGCAAGCGTGTGACCGCTTTGCGTCCTGGCCTACTACACAATGAACTACTCGTTGGGGAGACGACGGCGGTGTCCACCGTTTTTTTTTTGGGCCGGGGGGCATTTTCCCCCGAAGGACTTCAGGGCTCCAGGCTGGATCCACTCTGCGCCTGGTAGCAGCACTTGGTGGTCCAAGATAACCGAGTACATCTTGGCTGAGAACTCTGACCTCACGGGCTCGGAGCAATATATGGCTATCCAGGCCACTCAACATGGTCTGAAGATCAACGCTCCCTAGTTCCACAGTATCCTGGAACTTTATTGTCCAGACAGCGGTATATTCTTCACCCCCAAGGGTGAGCTTAGTATAACTCTCTATAAGATGTATGATGTATCGGGGTTGCCTTTGGGAAGCTTCCCCTACGAATAGTACGTCCCAGGTCAAGATGAGATCGACCATCTTTCGGCTCGGTCTCCTCTGGTGGTCGAGATCCTATGGAAGCTGCTCAGTCACTATCACATATACCTCAACACTTTAGGGCAGTGGACCACAAAGACAAGAAGAAGAGGGCTCTAGGGATCAGCCATAAGAATTGGGCCGACTACCTATTTTCGGAAAACGATGTCAAGAGAAGCCCTACTCTGCCGCTGGGTGAGTGTGACCTGGCCGAAGTGGAGAGAAGAATGGCCGAAGGAGGAGCCGGCAAAACCCTTGAGCATGACGAGGGTGGGTTCAAATTCGGAATGACTTTCCACTCGTTCCATCATCAGGCTAGGTCCCGTATATCTGGAAAGGCTCTGTTAGCGGGGTACCTCATGCTGTGATTGAAGCGATGCGTGGTTCCCACTCATTCCTTCGAAGCGCTTCCAGTGGAGGTCGTCTATCCTGTGGTTCGTTTAGCCTACAGGAAGCCCTATGCACTGGTGTCAGCAACGGTGGCCTGTATCCAAAGGGGGCTCCGCACATTAACAGCCCAATTTTGTCGTGTGTTGCGCATTGACGAGGGGGATGGTGAAGTCATAAAGACTCCTAATCCTAGGGTGGGGCTACGTACACCTACCTGATGGCATGGTTTGTTACTACTGTGAGTGCTTGATGAGCACCCCAGCGGCTCTTCAGGGGGAAGGTTTTGTTCCGTTCGTCCAACGTTTGGAGAGATGCTCTTGGAAATGTAGAGATATCCCTGACATGAGGAAGATGCTGTCCCATTTCGGTCACTACAATTTGTTAGACCCTAGAGGGGGGTGATTAGGGTCTTATGCTAATCTAATCTGATTATATGCCAATTAAAATTAATTAACAAGTTATCCTAGCTAGTATAAAATACGATAAGATATATGAGCTAGGATAAGTAATATGAACTAAGGGATATATCCTAGCAAAGAGATATGCTATGAGATATATGCAAGGATATCCAAATCATACAAGGGTAAGCAAAGTAGACTAGATAGTGGGTCAAATAAATAATGAACAATACACAATGGCGATATAAGATATGAGCATGAAAATAAGTACGCCAAGCAATCACAAACAAACGATATGATCACAGAGTTCGGTCTAACCACTTGACCTACGTCTCCGCTCCTCACCTCAAGGAGATCTCCACTATCACAACCGGGTTTTCTACGTTTACCCGAATAACGTTTACACCACACAATACGGTTTTCTAGTTTACCGAAAACTCTACAACTCACACACTCTTGTAATACCACTCTACACTCTCTCAAATGTTGAACTAGACATGTCTCCCTCAAGTGCTCGGATACAACCTCTCCCTAAGTTCGTCAACCGATGCCACTTCTCTTGGGACGATCCCCGACTCTCGCCATATACTTCTCTCGGTGCACAAGCGTATTACAAAGTGATCTCACAATTAAGCACAATTACAATAAATAATTGTTCTCTAATATGGATGAGAACATAATGAAAGCTCACAGTCAACTGTTACAACTCTCACCAACCCAAATATACTATGTATGAAATACAATAAGCTCAAGTGGGTGTGTGTAAATAATGAGTGAAATAAGATCTAACTCAATTAGCAAACTAGCAATAATAAGAATATAAAAATCAATAATAAAATTGCTAGAGAAAAGAGTTATAAAAACTTCTCTATAAACACAAAGGAGAGGATGAAGAAGATTAAGGATGAATCCCTCAATTGACAACACAAGCTTCCTCATTTGTAAACAAAAACCCCAAACTTAAAACGAATTAAACAAACATTTAATCTCTTTAAAAACTTGTTTAAAACTCTCTTAGTTGGTTGAAAATAGTTATGGCAAAGGGGTATATATAGGCTTGAAGAAACCAACCCCAAACACCCACTAAAAAACAAAAACAGAAATTACCGTTAAAGTTCAACGGTCGGATGCTACAGTAACGATGGTCGATCGCGGTGGTCGACCGCGAAGTTCATCAAAACTGAGAGAACGTGCAGAGAGTTTGACGGTCGACCGCACTGTAGAGCGGTTGACCGCGGGTACTGTAGCACTGCATATCCAGCTTTGTAAAACCAATTAAAAATAGTAAATTAACTCTAAAAATTATTAAATTTTGAGGAAAGGTTCTAGACATGTAGAAGAACATGTTAGAGAAGAATTTTTGAAAAATCATTTCGCAGTTGAGAGAAATAAATGTTTGAACACAAATATGCAGTTTCTGAAAATCTACTGACATACACGATTTTGTAAAATCAATTGGGTACAATAAATCAACTCCAAAATGGTAAAATTTTGAGGATAAAGAGACATTCATCTGTATTGTCAGAATAGATCAACGAAGGCATACCGTGCCACCGGAGAAAGTTTCAAAACATGTAGATAAACAATTAAAAGAAAGAATTTTTTAAATATCGCTTCCCATTTGTAAAAACTCATCTGTTTTGTAAAAACATGCACAAACATGCACGAACGAAAAACATGATTTTGTAAATTCAATTAAACATAAAAAATCAATTCCAAACTTGATGAAACTTTGGGAAATGTTTGCAAATGTGATTTTGAACATGTTACAAAAAGGAATTTTTCAATTTGCATTTCCCAATGTGGAATCTCATTATTTTGCAAAATCACATAAGTATGGACTTGTAAAAACTTGATCTTGACAAAATGAGTTTAAACAAAGTTTTAAAAACTTTCCAATAGATTTATAAACTTGATAAAAGATATAAAATAATATCGTTAAGTCTATAATCCAAAACGACGATAAACCAAACGTGTGTGTGATATTGAGCTTGAAGTATTAACACACATAATATAAACCCTAAACTAATTTACCCAAGCTTGATTGGTCTTCAATATGCTTGACTTGGTAATCTCGCGGATGAAGCTTGAACTTGGATCTTCAATGTGAATGTGCAAGGCTTCAACCACTATTCCGCCAACCTCCATTTGATATGATCGTTATGACGCAATCCATTCATCCTCCAACATATCGTTATGGCGCAATCCATTCATCCTTCAACGTGAATGTGCAAGGCTCACTACAACAGAAAAGCTAATCCGCAAAGAACAAGTTTGTCGTTGAAATTCGAGATTTCCTCGCCGTAGTGTGTTCGCGAGGAAAAAACTTTGGTCACCATTTCCTCGCGGTAGGGTGGTCAAGAAAAGTTTCTGCGAGGAATATTATAATTTCTCACGAAATCCTTTTTGCGATGAATATATTCTTTTCTCGTTGTTACTCTTTAGCCTCGATATTTTTCCTCACCTAATCTCATGCATTTTTCATCGCTAAACTACAGTTTCCTCGCCAATGATATGTGAATAATATTTAATTTATATATAATAAAAGTTCTAAAAAAACTATTTTCATCGTTGTAAGTACCTTTCAACAAGGAAATTGTTCCTCACCAAAGGTAAATCATTAACGAGGAAATTGATTTTCTTCATTATATGTATCTTTTTCTCGTGGAAATAGTTCCTCAGTAAAGGGACTCAATGACGAGAAAATTTAAATTTGTCATTGTAGGTTGTACCCCATATTCCTCGCCAAAGAAATTCAATTATGAGGAAATTTACATTTGTCGATATAGGTTATATGGTCTATAGCGAGGAAAATTACTTTTGCTGTTATAGGTTGTATCACTATAGCGAGGAAATATGTTTTTGTCGACGTAAGCAGTATACTCTATAACGAGGAAATATTCTTTTGACAATATAAGTATGTGGCCTATTGTGAGGAAACATATTTTCGTCACCTTAAGTTGTAGGGTCTATTTCGAGGAAATTTACTTTCATTGACCCAAATATATAGCGAGAAAACTTATAATGAGAAAATTTTATTTCATCAATTGTCACCACAGTACATCAAAACAATTAAAATAAATAAAGCAAGAAAGTTACTACCATAAGTAACAATGATAGTCTAAAGCAATAACAAATGCAACACGATCAAAGAAACATTTCTCCAAGTGTAAGTTCACTAAGAATACTAAGCTGATGGATGTTGCCTCGAAAAATTAGCTATAAACTCCTCAAACTTTTTGGCTTGCTCCTCTAATCTTTGGATTACCTCATTTTGCGCATCGATCTTCTGTTGTTGAGTTCCTACAAGTTGTTGGGCCTCTTGAAGCTGTTCTTGCAACTCTTTATTCTTTTCAGACATTTCACTCATCAAAGAACGAGAGAACCTTAATGGTGGTGGTCTAGGACCGAAACCACATCCCTTAATGTAGCCTGATTTGACTTTGAGAACTTTTGCACAAATTTCCACATCTGTCATTGTTCGAGTTCCATCAGGTTGAGTGGTATCTGCTCGCATCTTTATCATTTGATCCTATAAGTAAAACAAAAATATATCCAGTTCAATCATATACAACTTCTTAATTACAACCATATCAATATAATCCTCTTTAGAACAGTAATATCAATTTCACCTATATTCTTAAAATATTATAAAAGCATGCATCATTGACACGTTACTTACCCATTTTTCCTTTGCTCCCAAGTCCCATCCTTTTTTTGTACTTCTATACTCTGTTTCAAAACGATCAATTGCACCTTGCATCTCTCCAGTCTGTGTTGCCTATTGCATTCAAACATATTTTCATTTTTAGCATATATATATGTACACAATTAAGTTACAAATTTATAAGCAAAACTAAAAAGTGTCTTACAATTTGCTCTTGGTGTGACATAAATGATTTTGACCCAGCTTTGTGGTGATATGTCAACTTTGACCTATTAAGAACATTCTTTTCTGAGCGAATCTAAAATTATTGAGACATACAGTTAGAAAGAAGTAAATGAAAAATGAAAAAAAATAACTAGTTGCATATGTCAACTTTGACCTATTAACGTTTTGTACCTATTAGCATACACACTTGTTAGATAAGTAAAAACTAACAGTACTTAAATATTCTAGCAGTAAAATGAAGATTGCATATTTACTCGGATTAGAACCGGATCCATTCCCTGCAGAATTCATGTATGGCAGATAACTAGTTGCTGCATGAGAACGTTTCTTTTTCAATAATTCTGCATGTGATTGATTACTTGGTGCATTACCTGTTGTTACATAAACGTTAAATTGATAATAATATTCTAATCAACCAAGTGAATGAATCATGAATTGTAAGAGAAATATGCACTACTTACCAGAAGTAGAACTCTGAACGATAGGCACTTTGTTACGGTACATCTTCTCACTGTTTATTATCAAACAATTAGAATGGTCAAAATGCAAAAGAATGTAAACAGTAAAAACTTTGCTAGAAAATAGATCAAGGTGGTAGATTGCAATCGGAACCCTCTTTAAAGGTGGTTTCTGTACAAATGAGCTTTGAAGGTGGTTTTCATACCATCACTATATTGAATTATGTAGATCCTAGCATTTTGGATGTAACTATTCAATATACATCACAATACTGAAATGGTTTCCAGCAATTGCTACTAGCTAGTAAATCATCAAATGGATGACTCTCGGATTGATCTTAATATGGATGTGCATGGAATTGCTGCTCTAAAGATATGTCTATAAGAATCCAGCTGCTGCAGTGATGGCAGCCTGCTCCTGTACTCCAAGTCCACATAATATGGACAGAGTGCTGATGGCACCTAATATTATGCAAGTCCAACATCGTCAGGATAATCCAAGCAGCACATGCAGGAAACAACTTTCCGCTGTAAATTTTGCTGCAGAACCAAGATCAGTCGCAAATCTAAAGTAAATAACAACAATGAAATACAAGGAATAAAGCATTTTTACTAACACCCTCAACCATGCACATACTTCAGGATTTGAGCATCAGGTTAATGAACCTGATAAATGGAAGCAACCTGAAATATGGGATTTACAGCATTGGGATTTACAACTATCAGTTTCCATTAAAGAAGTTGCATATTTTGATCAAACCACCAAATATATCCAAACTATCTCCATTCCACCAAAGAGACTTTACAGAACTAGGTTAATAATCACAAGAAGTAGTTTAACCATCAGCAACTGATACTTTGCTGTCAATCATCTGAATTAAAAGTAAAGCTCATTCCAAATTCCAATTAACTGGCTATCACTCCAGAAAAAAAAACATAGTAGTATTTTGGCACATCAACTGAACGTTAGAAATTGTATATGTAAGGGTTGAGCATATTTAATCTTTGCTTCAGGTGAAAAGCTACAGTCTATTATATATTATTATTGTTGACTGAATACAAACTGAATACAAAATTATGTACTCACTGTGACATTAGCTGCAGGAAATTTGTCCGCAAGATATCTTATGCTCACTCCTACGGAACAACCAATGTCTAAAATATCCTCAATTTTAGAGCTCCCAAATTGTAGAAGGTGCTCTTCAATTGCTTTAAGCCATTTACCACGAAGAACCTGGTTTGCCTCATCAATTGATGAAGCATCAGGTATTGCTCGCTTAGCAATTGATAAAGTGGCAGCTTCTGCTTCTGCTGCTGCCTGCCATAATAGCCCATAGTCTTCCAACTTGTTAGCAGAATAATTATATGAAAATTTATCTTTCAAAATTATAGAACAATCATATTATGTTTCACGTGACCTCAGATCCCATCCTGAAGAATAATTCCAAATAATTATCTCTTGAGAGAAAATGAGGAGAACGACTCTTTAAAGAACTACCAAGAGTATGATCGTCTTGTGTAACTTAGACCTCAGGATACTATGCAATGAAATCTATTAAATGGTTCCTCCTAGAAATAGGTTTTAATTATAGATTCAAATGGTCTAAGAAAACTATTTAAAGAATGAATGGAATAATATTATCGTAACATTGATAATAGAAGTGCTTCAGTTGCACTATTTGTATTTATATTATGCTTCGGATGAATGCAATTTCCTTTATGAAATCACATCATATCTCGTCTTCCTATACACTTTCTAGTAGGCAAAGAGAATAAGCAGACTACTTGATTATTTCATATTAAATAACATGATTAATAATAAGATAGGTCTTATAATGCCCACTGTTAATAATAAATAATGCATGTGATGTAGGCCTTCTATGAAACCTGCTAAACACCAGCATTCTTTGTCTTTGCTATTTGCTATTTAGCATTTTCTTCGCCAATATTGTTGGAAAAGTTTAGGGTTTTCTATTTATCTAAAATCTAGCAATAACAAGCATATTCCACATTCCTAAGAATAGCGATCATAACAACTAAACTTCTTAGTATCACGGCCTTACTAATTTAATGCTCACTAGAGTGTACAAGAAGACAACTAATCTTTTTTGATACTCTGGTATTACTGATTAATGATTCCTACATTACAAAAAGAGACAATTACTAGCAAATTTCTGTTTCTTGCTTTAATTATTACTGTTTTCAATATTACCGGACAATTCCAACTCCATATAGTAGCGAGATGCTTGCAGGAAACCAACAATGACGAAATAGTTAGTATCATCTGAAAGTATAGTGCAATCATCATAAAGCTTCACTTAAGAAATAAATGTGTACCAGCCGACTTTGATAGCAAATTTGGTTTTAAACAACCAACAAGCAACCAGAACTTTAAATTCAAGCATCCCCATCTTAATCTTAATCTAAAACATCCCGCACAAATCAAAATTATAGCTACATAATTACTAACCAATCTACATAATTCAAACGTATTATTGTCATATTGTTCTTTAGAATTTACTCAAGTTTTTCAATCTACATAATTACTAACCAATTCACAATTTCATAAATAAACAAATAAATAAAGGAAACCCCTTAGAAGTTAGAAAAGTATACCTAACGGCGTTAGGGCGACTGCGGAGTTTAGGGGGTAGCTTGCGATCGTGACGGCGTCGACGACGAAAGCGAGGCGGTGGCCTTGCTGCCGCTGCTGCTACTGCTTGAGATGGAACACAAGATTTCTTTTTGGTTCACTTGATCGAATCAAAGATCTGTTAATAATTTCATAAATTAGATGCATAGCATAGAATTCACCCAAAATCAAACCCACAACTCGTCCCCACAAGCTTTAAGATAATTGACATTGACGAATCACAATGCGTTAAAATAACTCAAGTTTTTCAAAATTAGTTTCCAAATGCAATGGATTATGGATTTCTTCTAACAGTTAGCAAAACTACAACAAAATCCGAATGTAAAAACCACAAAACTATTATAAATTCTTGTTACAATGCGATTTCTCGTCTAAATCAAATATTTGCTACTAACTTCATAAACAGATTCACTTAATAAAAATCGTCCAAAATAACTCAAAAATCCCTATTCAACTAGATAGTACAAATGTAATCCAAAGGTCAAAATCACAGCACTATCAATTACAAAGTAAATCCAAGAAAATGGTATGAAACATTTATTAACGAAAACCAAATCGGATCCAAACCTCTGTCCAAGAAAATGATATCAAAATCACAGCACTATCAATTACTAAAACCTCTATTATAAAAAAAATCTTATTTTAAGTGATATGATTACTAATAAATACCTAGATTTCAAGCCACCACATTTATTAACGAAAACCTAATCGGATCCAAACGAGACTCGACGGCGGATCCTGGATCCATGCCCGATACCAGAGGTTTTGGTGGACTTACCACACGTGATCTGCTGCTCCGCTGACGAAACTATGATGTGGCGATGTCGGTTGGGTCTATCGGTACTCTCCTCCGTTGCTTTCTCGAATTCAACAAGATCCGCGCCCAAATCTATGAGTACGGTGAGCACTAACGACGGTTTAACGGAATGGCGACGGGGCGAACGGCGGAGTTCGACTCGGAGCGCGCTTCTGCCTGCCGCCGCTTCGAAGAGAAAGAACCGCTTCGAAGAGAAAGAAGAAGAAGGAGGGCTCAGCGACGGGAGCTTTGGGGTTATTAATTTTGATCGATGGGAGATTTGGGGTTATTAATTTTGATATTGGACCGCTCTTTTATTTGAGTACCCGCTACTTTTTAACTAAATTCCCACTAAAATTTTCCCTAACGAATAATGAATATATTATTACTCCCTCATTGATTAGTTTTTTAACAAGGAAATGATTTCTCACCGAATAAAATATCAGATTATTTGTGACCACGATGCACAGAATTGATAGCGGATTCAAATCTCCCAAAACTCACAGTTACTTTTTTGTATACAAAATAAAAAACAAAGGTTTTTTCTATATTAATTAGATGCACAGAATTGATAGCGGATTGGCGATTTTTACAAGTCAAGATAATAATAAGGTTTAAAATACAAAATAAAAAACAAAGGTTTTTTCTATATTAATTAGATGCACAGAAGTGATAGCGGATTGGGGATTTTTACAAGTTAAGAAATAATAAGGATTAAAATACCTAGATATCAGAAAGGGGGAGAGAAGCAACCACGATCTGGAAAGCGGCAGTCTTGAGGTGTGATCGGACAGACGCCCAAAGATCTGGAAATCGACGGTCTTGAGGCGTGATCGGAGATCAATTAAGACTTTCAAAGCGGAGCTTTGTTGGGTCATGCGGAGGATCAGGGCTTTGTTGCGAGCGGTCGGAGTTTTTTGGGCCGATCGTACAGAGGGGATGAGGATGAGGTGAGAGCGGAGGGGTTTAATCAAAGGGAGAGCAGAGGTGATGAGGATGAGTTGATCAAAGCGGAGGTGTTTAATCGAGAGGGATAGCGGAGGTTAGAAGAGAAAGAAATTACCGCCTTCTTAATTTGTTTCCCGGTTTTATTTGGTACCGTAAATTTGGTTTCCCAGCTTAATTTTAAAAAAAAAATATTTATTTTTTCTTTTAATTTAATTGAGATATAATTAAATATCATTTAGCAACCAACTTTTTTTAGTACCCGCCTACATTATTCATTCGCAAAACCCGCTCTTTCTTTGAGTACCCGCCTACTTTTTACCCAAATTTAAACTAACATTTTAGCCAACGAATAATGAGGATATTATTATATTCTCGCTAATTGTTTTTTTTAACAAGGAAATGATTTCTCGCAAAACAAAATTTTTTAGCGGGAAAGCCTTAAATTTGTCGCCATTGAATTTGGCGGGTTTTGCACATTTTTTCGCCAAACTAATAATGAGGAAACTATTATTTCCTAAAAAATTGATTCTTTTAATGAGGAAAGGGTTCCTCGTAAAACAAAAAAATTAGTGAGGAAACCTTCAATTTGTCGTTAATAAATTTGGCGGGTGTTGCACGTTTTTCCGCCAAATTAATATTGAGGAAACTATAATTTCCTCGCTACTATTTTTTTTACGACAAAATGGTTCCTCGTAAAATAAAAACTTTTAGTGAGGAAACCTTAAATTTGTTGCTATTGAAATTGACGGATTTTGCACAACTTTCCGTCAAACTAATAATGAGGAAACTATTATTTCCTCGCTAATTGGTTTTTAAACGAGGAAACAGTTCCTCATAAAACAAAAATTTTAGCGAGGAAACCTTTAATTTGTCGTCAATGAATTTGGCGGGTGTTACAAATTTTTCTGCCGAATTAATAGTGACGAAACTATAATATCCTCACTAATAGGTTCTTTTTAACGCGAAAACGGTTCCTCGTAAAAACAAAAAACTTTTAGCGAGGAAGTCTTGAATTTATCACCATTGAAATTAGCGAGTTTTTTCTTTCCCGCCAAACTAATAATGAGGAAACTATTATTTCCTTGCTAATTAATACTTTGATGAGGAAACTGTTCCTCGCAGATTATGGATCTTCAGCGAGGAAACCATACTTTGTCGCTGCTACATTTGGCGGGTTTTCCTCTATTTTTTGCCAAAAGAACAGCGATGAAATTATTATTTCCTCGTTAAATGTGCATTTCGCGATGAAAAAGTTCATCACCAAAATCTTATATTTCCTGGCCAATAAAATAACTAGTTAGGAGACCAAATCATGATCATCTTTAGTGAGGAACTAAAATTTTCATCGCAGAAAGTGGTTTGCTGTGAGGAAAATATATTCCTCGTAGAAGACCTACTGATATTTACTGAGGAAACAATATTTTCCTCGTCGAAAGTGATATTTGTTGAGGAAAATAATTTTCTCGAAAAAAAGTTTGTCGCTAAAAGACATGTCTGTTGTAGTGGCTTCAAACACTAGATAAACAATATTAGTAGTAAATTATTTGTTAAACATCATCAAAACAAGAAGGCCAACAATCTCCCTCTTTTTGATGATGACAAACAATTTACAAAATGGATATATGCATGAAAGAAAATAAATGTATAAATGTTAATTGATATGCATATAACCAAAAGGAATATACTCACAATATTTCAATATTTCTCCCCCTTTGACAACATCAAAAAGGGAAAACACCAAGAATGAAGAGAGCGAAGGCTCCCCCTATCAATAAGCATGGGTGA
>BQKN01043431.1:0-61626 GCA_022839385.1 Asparagus kiusianus
GCATGTTAAACATTTTGATACAAATTCAGCTATCTCCTCCTTCATGCAGTTCCACCAGAAGTTTTGTCGGAGGCTCTGATACATCTTGGTGCTACCCGGATTGTTCGCGGGAAAAATTGTTGTTTTCATTGAAGTCATTGTCTCCTTGAGCAACAGTTTATCGGTTATAAAAGATCCGGTCTTTTGATAAGATCCGATTACAACAAAATCAAAGAAAAATCTAAAAAAAGATTACAACTTTCCTGAACAAATCGCAAGATCCTGTTTTGCGGTCTCTTGCTTGTGTGGGTTCTTCGCCTGCGCCAGGGTTAATCCGTGGACCACCGTGCGATCTTGATCCGGTCGGATCTACACGGTATGACGGGTGTTATTTCACGAAGGAAATAACAGCCAGGGGTATTATTTCACCTAAGTAATCAAAATCGACCAAGCGAAATCGATACTCTTCTCGGGATCAAAAACCAAGTTTTGATCCGGAGGATAATCGTGTGGATCTCAGATCTGATCTCTCTTGAACTCCTGCCTTGTTTAGTGTGGAAGAACGCCAAGAACCAGATCTGAAAAGTCTCCCCCTTCAAAGTTCCAAAGCCTTAATCTTTTTTAGTCTTTAGCCTTTAATCCAGCAGAGTTTCGCCTCCAAAAAATCCAACCTCCAAAACAATGAGCCCTCAAGCCTATTTATAGGCATTTAAAACCGGATCTGGGCTCAGATCTGGGCCCAGATCTAGGCTCGGCCACCTAGGTGGCTCGGCCACCGAGCCACCCAAATGGTGGCTCGGCCGGCCACCGAGCCACCACTAGGTGGCTCGGCCACCGAGCCACCAAGCCACCCCCTAGGTGGCTCGGTGAGCCACCCAAGTGGCTCGGTTTTGGCCGAGCCCTCCAGGTGTTTACTGTTTTACCGTTTTCCGGTTTCGCGGTTTATCTGAACTCTGATTTGTTGATCTGGACTCTGATTTGGCAGTTCGGATCCTGATTTGGCAGTAAATTCGCTTTGGTGTTTGAGTTCGAGTCTGGATCTGATCTTGACTTGATCTTGATTCGTTCGAGTCCGCTCTTGATTGATGTGGTGGACTCTACGGTTGGATGACTCATTGATTCATTGACTCGTTAGCTTGATTTGGGCACGCGATTGGATGTATTCCGTTGTTTGCGTGCGGTTCGTTAACTTCGTTACCTCGTTAATCCGCTTCGTCGTGTCTCACTTATCTTCGATGTTGTGGTCTAACGAACATGCTTTGGATATATCGCCCGATGGTTCGTTGGTTTGTCGAATCACCGTGCCGAGCTGTGTTAAGGGACCTATAAGTAGTTTTATACGCCTACAGATACCCCCTTCAAAGTATTTCAACCTCATTCTTTTATAGAAGAGTCTGGAATACTTTGGATATGATTGTCCCAACCTTCAATCGGTGTAACAGGACCTTGGAATGACTTCCATTCTTGATTCTTTCAATCCTCCAGGCTATTCGGTGCTTTGTCGAATGTCTGCAAGGGTTCTGGTGCTGCATTTATTGTCTGACCATTGTCGGAATTTTAAACTCGAAGTCAATTCATGATTTCCTGATTTTTAGCTCGTGTTTGCTTTTTCAACATAGAACCGACCATCGATTGTTAGCGTTGATTCTTCATTTGCAACGCGTTGTCCGGCGTTTGAGCTTCATTATGACGTGTTGTCCGCTGTTTGAGCTTCGTTGTGACGCGTTGTCCGGTGTTTGACACAGTTTATACTCGTACGTCTACTTGAGTCTTCACAATTTAAGCTCTTAAGGAATTGGAGCGTGGCGGATACTCGAATCACGAGACCAACTAACGGAGTTGATGCGTCAATAACTTGTATTTATAGAATTTTTGTCAAATTCTCAGCCATCAACGGGTTTGATAAACCTTTACCGACTACCGTTTGAGTCAGGCTAGCATGTGGATTGTCTAAATCTGTTCCGCATGTAACGTTGTGCTAAGAGAGTGAATTCTCTGAGACTTTATGCTATGATGTCGAATACATAGGCTTCGCCATTGTTACGGGAATAGGCTACCCGGCAACGCGTGTTAGGCGTTGACTTTAGGATTTTTGGCTAACCCCCAGCCTTCAACGGATTTGATTAGCCTTTACCGACTACCGTTTGAGTCGGGCTAGCACCCGGATTGTTTAAGTCCGTTCCGCATGTGACGTTAAGCTAAAAGAGTTAACCCTTTTAGTGCTACGATATTGAATACGTAGACTTCGTATTTCTCCTGTGAAAAGACTAAACAGTGACGTGTATGAGACGTTGACTTAGGATTTTTGGCAAATCCTCAGCCCTCAACGGATTTGATGTGCTCTTACCGATTATCGTTTGAATCGGGCTTACATGCGGATTGTTTTAGTCCGTTCCGCATGTGACGTTGTGCTAAAGGAATGAACTCCTTTAGACTTTGTGCTATGATGTCGAATATATAGGCTTTACCATTTGTTACGGGAATAGGCTACCCGGCAGCGCGTGTTAGGCGTTGACTTTAGGATTTTTGGCCAACCCTCAGCCTTCAACGGATTTGATTAGCCTTTACCGACTACCGTTTGAGTCGGGCTAGCATGCGGATTGTCTAAATCCGTTCCGCATGTAACGTTATGCTAAGAGAGTGAATTCTCTGAGACTTTGTGCTACGACTTCAAATACGTAGACTTAGCCATTGTTACGGGAATAGGCTACCCGACAACGTGTATTAGACGTTGACTTATCCCTAATTAGGCTTCGGGATAAAGGTCCCCAAAATCAGGTTCTGGTGTCTTCTTGGACAGTAAAAGACAAACTTGGCGACGTGTGTTAGGCGTCGGCATATCCTTTCTTAGGATTCAGGATGAAATTCCCCATGCGTGTAAGGCATGGATTTTGGTGTTATTAATAATAACCTGCCACAATATTGAATATTTGGGCGGGTGTTCTTTTTAACGGTTAAGAACTAACCGGCAGCGCGGGTTAGGCATAGACTTATCCCTGTTTAGGTTTCAGGATAGGATACCCCAGAATCGAACTCTGGTGTCTTTTTCTACGGAGAAAGACTAAACCGGCGACGCGTGTTAGGCGCAGACTTATCCATGCTTAGGATTCGGGATAAACTTCCTAGGATGAATCCTAGATTGATAAATTCTTGGAAAAGGTTGGGAAAGGAAGAATATTATATTCTATTTCCTGGTCTTCTTTTAGAGTGAAGGCAAACCCGATGCGGGAGAGGAAGAATTTTATATTCCATCTCCCAAAGCTGAAGAGGAAGAATTTTATATTCTATCTTCAGATGCAAAGGAGACTCGGGGCGGGATCTCCACCCCCAGAATCCAGAAAGGTGAAACTAGAAGTGGGATCTCCACTCTGAGAATCGGATAGATTCGGATAATCCTAACTGTTGGAAGGTTTGATTACTGAATTAAAGGTTAATTCCTTGTTTATCAAGAATGAATTGTGGTTTTGGCCCTAACTGTAGGAAGGTTTGACCAAGCGGGAGTTTGAGGTGACCCTAACTATAGGAAGGTTTGATCACTTGATTTGAAAGTGGACCTCTCGTTCATTGGAGGAATCGAGAGGGGATTTTGGTTTTGGCCCTAACTGTCGGAAGGTTTGACTGAATGGGAGGTTTGAGACGATCCTAACTGTAGGAAGGTTTGATCGCTCAATTTGTGGGCCTCTCGTTCATTGAAGGAATCGAGAGGGGATTTTGGTTGTGGCCCTAACTGTAGAAAGGTTTGACCAAGTAAATAGTGAGAGTGAGAATACAAATCATAGTAGGAGTGTTGACTTGTACAAATCACTCAGAAGGAATTCTTGGTGTTAAGTTATAAGGACTTAACACGAAGGGGTTTGACAATTCGTCAAGGATTGATATCAAAATTCCAAGTATTATATCCGGACTCTAACAATGGGAGTGTTGAGTGCACAGATACATTAAAAGTTTGAGTGGATTTAACCGAAAGGAATTTTAGTGGACCCACTGTCAATTAATTTGATCAGTGAGGGTTTTTATGGTGGAAGACTGTGAGTTGTCAAACACCAATGGAAATCTTGTGAGGGAAGATTGATCCAACGAAGTGATCGAACCTCGTCTCAGCAAAAGAGTGTTCGGAAATCACAGTAGGGGTTTAGTGTTTATCACTTTGTTTGCAATGATCGGGTTATCCCTAAGAAAATTACATATAGTATTCTTCCGGGAACTTCCCGTTACATGAATCATCCACCCCCAGCTTCTTCGTGAAACTGGGTTTATCATTGCATCTGGTTGTATGATCGGGTTATCCTTAAGAATATTACGTATAAAATTCTCCAGGAACTTCCCGTCAACGGTAGGAAACAGTTTAGACTCATATACCTATTAGAGTATCAAGGAGCAGTTTAACCTCTTATACCGGTCGGAGGATTGAGAAGCAGTTTATATTCTTATACTTGTCGGAGTCTTCATTCGACTTAATTGAGAGCTATAACGTTGGCTTCAGCCAAGGTTTGGATGCTATTCTTGAGAGTAAAGCAATCTTAGTGGGATGAAGGATCCTCCTGTGATACGCACAGTACTTTGAATCCGCAGTATTGTCAGCTTCCTCCTGATTGATGATAGGTGGTAGCTTGATCTTGTTGTTTTCAAGGAGGGATTCGAAGATGGCTGGAACGTCTTCGTCCTTAAAGGAATACTCTTTTTGGAGTTTCGGATCCGAGGTCTTTTGATGCCTTTGGGGTTGTTGTTGCGACATTTGATTATCACCAACAGCAGCTGCAGGTACCTTGCCCTTACCACGGGAGGCAAAGTATGAGTTCGGAGGATTAGTCGTCGATTGGCTCCTCTCGACCTTCTTCCTTCGGAGGAAGCGTTCGGCTTGTTCACCGTGAACCTTCAAGTCTTTCCAAGTATTGGACGGTGCTGTCCCCATTGCTTCCAACACGTCCAATGCGATGTTGTTGTGGCAAGTCTGGAGAATGAACTCCTCAGTGATCGGGTCCCGACAGTTCATCGCCTTGTTCCGGAACCTTTTGACGAAGGTATCAACCAATTCCCCATCTTTCTGTTTGTCGTCAAGCAACGACCTGATGGATATCTCGGTGTCGTCGTCGAAGAAGTTGGTGAGGAATTTAGTCTCCATGTCGTCCCAGCTATTCACACTTCCTGGCTTGAGGTGGCGATACCAATCGAAGGCGGCTCCACGAAGAGTGCCAACGAAGGACCGTACCATCAGAGGCTCATTACCAGAGATAACCCCTAGGTGTGATTTGAAGTAAATCAAATGCTGAGTGGGTGAACCCTTCCCATCAAACGGCGTGAAGTTAATTAGATTGAACTTTGCCGGATACGGGATTGATTCCCATTCTCTTGGGTATGGACAAGGAATGCCCATCTTCTTCATCTCTTGAGTGGAAATCAACGTATTGATTTTGCTTTTGAGGTTTTTAATCTTCAAACTTTCACCTGTATTTTCGTTAGCATTCTCGTTACCACCCCCTGCATTGACGGGAGGATTATTGGCATTATGAGCTTCATCCGCATGTGTGTCCTCATCTTCCTGATTAACCTGGTTGCGGCGACTTGGTTCGCCTTGCTGGTTTGTCAGTGCTTGGATTTGTTGGTCATGCATTTCTCTCATATTCTGCATGGCCATCTGCATTTCGAACCTGAAGCTCTCCTGTTGTTTGGCCATGGCTTCTTCGAGCATCTTGGCCACTTGTTCCGCGCTTATCATAAGTGACTCGCGGGGTTGTCCTTCGCTGGACACTATATTATCTGATGCGACCGCAGAGCCGGCATCCGATTCTTCATCTTCTGAAGGTTGTCTTGTCTGAATCCTACCATAAATCGCTCGCATGATAGCTCCGGACTGCAGACGGGTTATACGCCGGGGTGCTTTCGGAATCAACTCGGGATTATCCCGTGTCGATGTCCCTTTGCTGGTCATATTAGTGGTGACCCTCGGAAATTCTCCATCTTCGACTACCGTTCTTCTTTGTCGAAAACGTCTAGGCCTTGGTTTTGGCATTTCGGTACTGAGCCTTTTGAAAACCGAAGTTCTTTCAGGGACTGTCTTGATGCAGTTGCACTCAGACAATACTGCTCGAATGAGTTTGGAACAGGGGCACTGAGTTTCTAGTTTTCGAGGACTCCTTTTCCTGGTTTTACTCGTACCCCCAGCATGATAGTACACCTCGTCGGTTTGAAGGTCGGAGTAACCCATCGTGTGTTGGCACGACTTCTTAGGTATAACGCTATCATCATCAGATGATAATGTTTCCTTCTGAGGGCGAACTGCCTTCCTTAGGATTTCAAGAGTCACGCGCCTCGAAACATGCCTCTGTGGGCATGAATTCTCAGCTGGCTCCTGGACTTTAATGTGCAAATTGGTGCGCGTAGCTGCCATGAACTCCTTTTCATGTTGAGGGTGGCGGCAACCCCCAGCATGTTGAGTCGTTCGGGGCATCTTTATCGGGCCCAAACGTTCTTGAATTGGAGTTTTGCATCGCTCATCGGGAAGTGGACCGAGGCGCTCCAAAACTGACTTCCTTCTTCGGGATGGTCCTGCGGGATCTCCCGGAGCAGCTATGGGAATTATCGACGATTTAGATTGGTTCGCCGGAGGTTGAACTTTTGCTGAAAGCTGCAATGGTTGTTCCTTAGCCTGAATCGCCGCTTCAGACTTTGGCCTCCATACTTGGCGGGTTGGTGGCGGCTTTTTGGCCACATCCTTCTGCAGTCTTCTGCGGGCTTCTTGGACTTGAGCCCGTGCCTGTGCTGACAGTGCGCGGCACTTGCGAATGTACTCATCCAGTGTTGAACGATTCTATTTGACACGGATCCATTCATTTGTTGGCGACTTGGAGGAGCTACCATTCATTGGTTGTTGAGGCTGTTTGCCTCTCCTGTTCTTCAGATCCGCGCTATAGCTGATTCCGTCAGTGGACTCCATTGCCTTTGCAAATTGCCGCACCAGGCGTTGACATCGCCTCTGATGGGCTCTCTTCAAAAGAGTCACTACGCCTTCAGCGACGGAAGAATTAGCCAAAACAGATTTGACCTGGTTAGAGATCGGTGGAACTTCACCCGATGCAACTTCGGCATCAATCGGGGTGAGATCTTTGTTGGTATTCTCTACTTCTTCATACCAACGGACTTTTCTCCTAGAGGAGAACTTCGGAGATTTCTTGGACTTGTGGGGGGAGGTGGATCCGGACGAGGATGATAGATACTCCTCGAATTTTTGTTGGTCGAATTCATACTCGACCTCCTCCTCGACCGGGATTGAGATCCGCGGCTACGACGCAACGATCTCGGCAGCGAGATCGGTGGCTCCCACTGTGGTCGCCAGATTGTTCGCGGGAAAAGTTGTTGTTTTCATTGAAGTCATTGTCTCCTTGAGCAACAGTTTATCGGTTACAAAAGATCCGGTCTTTTGATAAGATCCGGTTACAACAAAATCAAAGAAAAATCTAAAAAAAAAGATTAGAACTTTCCTGAACAAATCGCAAGATCCTGTTTTGCGGTCTCTTGCTTGTGTGGGTTCTTCGCCTACGCCGGGGTTAATCCGTGGACCACCGCGCGATCTTGATCCGGTCGGATCTACACGGTATGACGGGTGTTATTTCACGAAGGAAATAACAGCCGGGGGTATTATTTCATGAAGGAAATAATAGCCCTAAGTAATCGAAATCGACCAAGCGAAATCGATACTCTTCTCGGGATCAAAAACCAAGTTTTGATCCGGAGGATAACCGTGTGGATCTCAGATCTGATCTCTCTCGAACTCCTGCCTTGTTTGGTGTGGAAGAACGCCAAGAACCAGATCTGAAAAGTCTCCCCCTTCAATGTTCCAAAGCCTCAATCTTTTTTAGTCTTGAGCCTTTAATCCAGCAGAGTTTCGCCTCCAAAAAATCCAACCCCCAAAACAATGAGCCCTCAAGCCTATTTATAGGCATTTAAAACCGGATCTGGGCTCAGATCTGGGCCCAGATCTGGGCTCGGCCACCTAGGTGGCTCGGCCACCTAGGTGGCTCGGCCGGCTACCTAGGTGGCTCACCGAGCCACCTAGGGGGTGGCTCGGTGGCCGAGCCACCTAGGGGTGGCTTGGCTTTGGCCGAGCCACCTAGGAGTGGCTCGGTTTTGGCCGAGCCCTCCAGGTGTTTGCTGTTTTGCCGTTTTCCTATTTTACGGTTTATCTGAACTCTGATTTGTTGATCTGGACTCTGATTTAGTAGTTCGGATCCTGATTTGGTAGTAAATCCGCTTCGGTGTTTGAGTTCGAGTCTGGATCTGATCTTGATTCGTTCGAGTCCGCTCTTGATTGATGTGGTGGACTCTACGGTTGGATGACTCGTTGATTCATCGACTCGTTTGCTTGATTGGGCACGCGATTGGATGTATTCCGTTGTTTGTGTGTGGTTCGTTAACTTCGTCGCCTCGTTAATCCGCTTCGGTGTTGTGGTCTAACGAACATGATTTGGATATATCGCCCGATGGTTCGTTGGTTTGTCGAATCACTGTGTCGAGCTGTGTTAAGGGACCTATAAGCAGTTTTATACGCCTACACGGATGAAGAGCATATAGGGTCTGGTGAGCTTCTCTCAATATCTGATCCTTAAACTCTCCATCATTGGGTACACAAAGGCGATTACCCATCTTCAAAACACCATCTTGAATCTTAAAGTCTGAATATTTTCCTTGTTCCACCTTCTTCCTTATCTCACTTAGCTTCTTGCCTTCTATCTGTCGCTCCTTGATTTGGTCCAACAGAGTAGGTTGTAGGCTTATCTGACAAATCTTCATCCAGAAGAATACTTTCTAACTTCAATGTTCATTCTCTCAATCTCCTTACTTTACTCGGCTTGTTTAGTTAGCAAACTAGCTGATGCAATATGATTCTTCCGACTGAGTGCATCTGCTACTATATTCGCTTTACCTGGATGGTAAAGAATATTTACATCGTAGTCTTTCAGCAATTCCAACCACCTTCTTTGCCTCATGTTAATCTCCTTCTGAGTAAATATATACTTTAGGCTCTTGTGATCTGTATAAATATCACATGATACCCCATATAGATAGTGTCTCCATATCTTCAGGGCAAAAATTATAGCAGCCAATTCCAGATCATGAGTGGGGTAATTCTTCTCATGAGGTATCAATTGCCTGGAGGCATAAGCCACTACCTTCTCATTCTGCATTAGAACACAACCTAAACCTCTGGAAGATGCATCACTATATATCACAAACTTAACTAAACTCGTAGGGATAGTGAGGATGGGAGCGGTTACCAACCGTTTCTTCAACTCCTGAAAATGCTCTTTGCATTTCTCACTCCAATTATACTTGACATTCTTACGTGTCAAATAAGTTAAAGGGGCTGCTAATTAGGAAAAGTCTTTAACAGATCTTCTATAATATCCTGCTAGTCCCAAAAAGCTACGAATCTCAGTCACTGAGGTAGGACGCGGCCAGTTTATGATAGCTTCAACCTTCGCTGGATCCACGGATATCCCATCTCTAGTGATCACATGGCCTAAAAACATCACCTTTTCTAGCCAGAATTCACACTTCTTAAACTTTGCGTATAGTTGTTGCTCTCGTAGGATTTGCAATACAATCTTCAAATGTTCTTCATGTTCTTGGTAACTCTTAGAATAGATCAATATGTCATCAATGAAAACCACCACAAATTGATCCAAATATTATTTGAATATCCGATTCATCAGATCCATGAATGCGGCCGGCGCATTAGTCAGTCCAAAAGGCATCACTAAAAATTCATAGTGACCGTAGCGAGTCCTGAATGCTGTTTTTGCTACATCCTCAAGCTTAATCTTTAACTGTTGGTACCCTGACCTTAAATCAATTTTGGAAAAATATTGAGCTCCTTGAAGCTGATCAAATAGATCATCTATCCTTGGGAGTGGATACTTATTCTTAATGGTCAATTTATTCAACTCTCTGTAATCTATACAGAGTCTCATACTCCCATCTTTCTTTTTCACAAATAAGACTGGTGCTCCCCATGGAGACACGCTGGGTCTAATGAATCCTTTATCCAATAACTCTTGAAGTTGTTCCTTTAGTTCCTTCATCTCAACTGGCGCCAATCTATAAGGGGCTTTAGATATAGGAGTGGTCCCTGGGACCAAGTCTATGGCAAACTCTATCTCCCGATCTGGAGGCAATCCTGGCAAATCTTCTGGAAAGACATCCGGGTAATCTCTTACAACAAGTATATCTGAAAGCTTTTTCTCATTCAATTGGACACTTATCACACAAGCTAAATATCCACTACAACCTTGCCTCAACAATTTATTAGCCTTCATAAATGAGATTAGGTGTGCGAGTGGTCTTCTACTTTCCCCTTGGAAAACAAAACTCGCCTCCGCTTGTGGTTTAAACTTTATCAGTTTTCTCAAACAGTCTATAGTTGCATGATGAGATGCTAAGCAATCCATTCCTAGGATAACATCAAAATCTGACATGTCTAGGCATACAAGGTCTGCATTCATGACATGATCACTCACTAAAACTCCACAATTCTCATAAACATATGTTGCTAGGAGACTACCACCCATAGGTGTGGACACAATTATCTCACTACTTAATAGTGTCAGTGAATTGGGAAAATTACTAGCAAAGTGAGGTGATACAAAAGAGTGTGTAGATCCAGGGTCGAAAAGTGCATGAGCGGTGAATGAACATATGGGAACTGTACCTTCCACCACAAATGGTGATGCTTGTGCATCCTTCCTTGTCAGAGCAAAAACTCTTCCTTGGTTCTGCTGCACACTCTGGTTGGACTGAGCCTTCCACTAGGGAGCATTTGATTGCTGTGAGGCATTAGTTCGAGCTGCGTGATCTCCTCTTGGTGCTCGCTCTGTTATTGCTTGTTTCCTTAAGGTTGGACAATCTCTCTTGAAGTGCCCAGGTTGACCACACTCGAAACATGCACGGTGAAGTCTGCAATATCCAGAGTGATGATTGCCACATCTAGGGTAGGCTGCTGACTTATTTGGTTGATTTGCTCGATCACGACGAAAGGGAAATTTTGTTGTCGCTAACCTCCCGGGCTGATTCAATGCTGACTTATCGGTTGTGGGACCTCCTTCTGTTCGTGGGTGTTTAAGTGAACTCTGCTTCTTATTACGGATCTCCTGATACTCTAGCAGGTCTTTCTCAATTTCAAACGCAGTCTCCACCAGTTATGCGTAGTTCCTGATTCTGAGGGCCACTAGTTTCCCTCTGATATTTCCCCTGAGTCCCCTTTGAAACTTCTTGGCCTTATCTAATTCTTCAGCGATCAAATGTGGAGCAAACCTTGATAGTTGAGTAAACTTAGCCTCATACTCTTGGACCGTCATGTTATTTTGTTGCAAACCTTGAAATTCAATAGCCCACTGATCCCTAACACTTTCCGGGATATATTTCTTATTTATAAGCTCCACAAATCTATCCTAATCAATCTGTCTCTGGGCAGCCCTTTCTAATCTTAAGGTTGCCCTCCACCAATGTTCAACTTCCCCTCTGAACATGAAGGTGGCGAATGACACCTTTTGCTCCTCTGCACAATTTAAGACTGTAAAAAACTTCTCCATTTGTAAAATCCAATCCTCCGCCACCAAAGGGTCAGTGGTACCCGAAAAAGATGGAGGTGTGAGCTTCCGAAATTGTTCTAGGGCTGAGATAACAGGTGTTGGTTGGTTGCCTCTAGGATTGGTATGCTGCTCGAGGATCTCTGCCAATCGTTCCAATGGGTCTTGCATTGGTTCTTCTTGATCAACAGGCCGTTTGCCGGCATTCCTTCTCATTCCGACAGGAACAGAAGATCCTTCTTCAATATTCTCCAGGTGTTGTCCTTCCCCATTTTGGGTCTGATTTGCTCTTGTTCTCACTATTATCTATATGAAAATGTAGCAGCAAAAGTTCAGATTCCACAGGTTATTCAAAGTACTTCACACAGAAATATTTTATTGCTCACATAATATATATAAGGAACTTCAACAATCAACTTAGAGTACTGATTTCTCCAAAAGCTTTTCATTGATATAATATTAACATACACCTATTCATCCATACAAGAGTTCTACAAAAGTACCATAATCCATATCTGATATATAGATAAAAAGTATGCAGTCCCAAAATACACCACACTTGGGTGTCCACCCAAAAGCCAAAAGTAATAAGATTTCTAAGCTTAGTGACCCAATGGGTCAACCTCTAGGAAGAGGTGGAAGGGCTGCTAGAAGTAGATTCCGTATCAGAGGCCTCAATCGGCTGTGGTTCACTACCGTTGAGGCTGATCTCCTCCTGCTCATCGTCCTCTGCAGGATCCTCTACCATTGGCTCATCCTCACATGCCCAATCCTCCTCATCTAGGTCAAGCTCCCAACCAAGTGGAACTCCTTCTAGGATCTCACACGATAGAGGCTCTGGTGCCACCTCAAATTCCCACACCATGGGCTCCTCATCATCCATAGGATCCTCGGGGTCCTCCTCTGGGTCCTCCTCCTCGGGATCCTCCTCTATCGGGTCCTCCTCCTCGGGGTCCTCCTCTATCGGGTCCTCCTCCTCTGGGTCCTTCTCTATTAGGTCCTCCTCCTTGGGATACTCTTCTATTGGGTCCTCCTCCTCGTCCCTCTTCGCCAATCGCCCACGGGTATGATGGCTAATCGGGGAGTAATCCACTCTCTCCCCAAAAATCTCCTCTGGGTCAGTCTCCTCAGAGCTGATCTCCCAATCCTCTGAAAGTGTTGACCACACCTCCCCGCTACTAATGGATTCTTCCATCTCAGAAACACTCGAATCTGAATCTGCCATTCCTGCCAAAAGTCATCTATCAGCCTCCAATGGTACAAAACCAACCTAATAGAGATCTAGATATAACAAGAATGTCATGGAAAGATAATTCCTCCATGACTGGTGTTTGACACCGACCAGAAAGATCCCTACGTCCCCTAGGTATTTCAATGTAGGACTCTTAAGGTGTCAACCTGTGCTCTGATACCACTCTGAAACGCCCCCCTTCTAGGAGGTACATAAAAATTTGAACATGATCTATCTGTAATAAGAAGGGTCGACCTGCTAAATCTTTATACACATCACAACATAGATATACTGAGGGGCGAAAAATAAAGCAGTGGAGATGCATATGCAATACCCAAGATCACGAGGTTGATAGCAGAGTCCATAGAATACCAAAATGGAAGAGAACTAAGGGGTAATACAAAATAATACAATAATAGCAGTGGCTACAATATTAATACATGTTTTATAAGTCAAAGGTACTACAAAAGTGAACATAAATTAACCCCTATTAAGATTTTCCTCTGGAGCTAATCTTCAAATTCAGGGTCTGCAATGCCCTTATCCTTGCCAGTTGTATGACCTGCGAGTGGATTCAGAAACAATAGGGGTGAGCCTAAGGCTCAATACGTAACCATAAAAATCTCGGGTACAATCCAAGGGAACGAATGAAAATGATAGACATAGATATCAAATTTGAACAATGGGGTCTCAACATTAAGTTGCCATTCTTATATCATAATCATTGACCGAAGTGAAATAACATGTAAAGATGAATAATCAAGGTCTAATATTCAGGATTCCAAACTCCCCAATCATGCGATAATTAATAAACCACGCATGCCTTTATACACCCACCGGTGAGCTTCCTCACATAGGGCATTGTCCCACCGGGATACTATAACATTACCACTCACCGGTGAAGCTTACTTCACACAGGGCATAATCCATGAATATAGATAATCAATCATCAACGAAGAGAGGAATACTATCATTATCAATAGTTGAACCATCGAATCAATTCGAATTGTTGCAATGAAATCATTCAAGGATATCGAAGGTATAAAACTGAAATAAACAACATTAGGATAGCAATGATTAACCAATCAACAACGAGCCCATGCATGAGGTGAATCAAATAGGAATATAATGAAAATGATAAGATATACAATTAGCATGGGAAACTAACTTGCAGGAACTTCAAGAAAGTAATCAATCGAACTCTTAAAGACTTGAGAGGAAACAATGAAAGGTTACCTACCGATTATGCCGGGATCCTCTCGGCCAACGAATGAATCCAAGATTCTCTATCCTATATATACATGTATACCCACATGAGATTCTAGACACTTTGTCTTTTAAAACTTTAACTTAAAACTTATATCATGGTATAAGCTACACCCTAGATGATTGCATCTAATATCTCTAATATGCACAGCTGTACATGCAGCAGATTTAGGTGAATAAATGGTACAACAATTGATGTCCAAAATCCATGAAACTAGTCCCAAATGACTCCATTATCAGTCTAATTTCAGAATATAAAACTTTTACATCAATGCATGGTGTATAGTAAGAGTTATGCTCTCAGCAAACTATACATATCAAAACTGTAGCAGAAAAACATAGGTTACTATCTGAAATGAATAATTCACTTTGGGTATTTAACACTATACAAATGAGCTCATATTTGGTATATAAGTGATATGATGGGTTAGATTCCAAGTCCAATTAGTTTCATCAAACTTTCAATTTTATAATGCATGTTACATGCAAAACAACACAAGGGGGTAGACTGGAATTGCCAGTACATATACTAGGTATTAGAACTAGGTTTAGACTTACCAAACGTTACTCAAATTAATTAAAACTTTCATCAACAGAAAGACAATTGAGTCTAGTTTTAGGAATAGAAAGAATTTTATGCATGCATTGCATATGTTGAGATATATGCTCTTTACAAAGGACATAACTCAGGCAAACAGTTTCAGACACATGCACTGAGTTAAACCATACTTTCAAACAAGTAAATGATCTCTCATTAAACAAACAGGATCTCAAATGAAAGCCAAGAGAGTGTAGTTTCTATAACAGATAGAATTTTATACATGCATGGTATATGTTGAGATATATGCTCTTTACAAAGGATATAACTCAGGCAGACAGTTTTGGACGCATGTACTGAGTTAAATTATACTTTCAAACTAGTAAATGATCTTAGAATTAAACAAACAGGATCTCAAATGAAAGCCAAGAGAGTTTAGTTTCTATAACAGAAAGAAGTTTTTCATTTGGATATATACAAAGAAAGTTATGATCTGTTTAGTGGTAGTGTATCTTGCTAGAAATTTCTGCACGAAATTTCTGTTTCAAGATAACATTGACATGCAAGCCCTAAAATGTTACATGCAAGACTAAAACCAAATTAAATCTTATAATCTCAGTCTAATGTTCTTAACAACAACATGCAAAAGAGAATTATACGTAGTATTGAGTCTTGCTTCACTTCCTCCTCCAAAATCCTTAACTAACTCCTTTCTCCTCTCCTTCTTCTTCAATGTTTGGAGCTTATGGAATCTATTTATTTTTCTTCTATTTTTTTTTGCAAGAGGAGAGGGGCTGGGGTTTGGTTGGCCAGAGGAGAGGGATGATGGTTTGGAGAGTTTTTTTCTTTAGAATGACAAAATGAGAGGTGGAGGGCACATATATATAAGCCCATGTGAAGAGAAATCTTCAATTTGGCCAATGATGAGGGTTTAAAATGTAAAATACTCCCACTAATATGGCTGACCAAAATTAAACAATTATGTTAATTAGAGTGTTCAAATTAGGTATTTAATGATTTGGTTATCTCTAATTAAGGTTTAAAGCATGGTTAACTTAGGTTTACATGCTAAGTTTGTATGCATGCTATGACTTAGTTAACTAGATCACAATATGAGAATTAGCTATGTTTAAATTCTCATACTAGAAGATTATATGAGATGCAATGAAGAAAAGAATCTACTAATTTATGGATTGGTATCGGTAACGGCATCCGATCAATGCAAGGAAAAAAAATTTGGAATGTTACAGGTATAACCCCCAGAGGCCCAAAAGCTAAACGAATTTCCTTTTGTTCTTGGTCCCCATGTAAACCCCGTAAATTTGAGTTAATAAGTGATAGTTTAAAATGATAAGTGATTAATTGTGATAAATGGATATTTATAATGATAAATATCATTAAATGGTGTATGAGTATAAAAGCAAGTGTTTTGAGTGTAAACGAGTTCATATATGTGAAAAAATAAAGTTGAAACATGCACAAGCTAAGAAACCTGCACAAACTAAAAAGTTGCTGGCCAGTCGATCGCCGCACAAGGTCTGGTCGACCGCAGACCGTTTTTCCAATTTTCCCAGTCTGTTTTAGAAACGGGTTCTTTTGAGGCCCAGTTGCACACAAAAGTATATAAACCTCATTTTTCACATTTTTGCACATATGATATGGGATTTTTCAAACCCTAGTAGCCACCTTTTCCTCCCCTAAACCCTAGATCAAAATTTTGAGTTACCAAGAGCTTTGTGATGCTATTTTCGACGTATAGGCGGGTTTCGTTGATGTGTGGCTTAGGGATTTGCTTTGGCATTTCACTTTTAGGCTTTCAACCAAGTTTTCAGGTGAGTTTCATCTCTGCCAACCTTACACCCAAGTTTTTAAAGGTTTTAATGAGTTTTTATGTGATTTTATTAAGCCAAATCGAATAGTTTGAGTATAAAAGCAATTCTTTCATATTATATGAATAAAGGTCAGATCTTTCTATTTTTAAAATCTTAAGAACGAATTTCCAGAAGTGATTTAAGATCTGAAAGTAAATAACAACATGGTTTAACTGAGTTTTGATGTTTTTATCGACATATCGATCTTTTCGTGCTTGTTTAGGTTTTGAATATGATATCTCATGCAATTAATCATATTTCATGTGTTTAAATATCTTCATAGATGTTAAATTAGTGTTTACAATGTTCTACATAAGTTTTATGATGAATTAAACAAGTTGGATCATAAAAAACACGCATGAACACAATATCACGAACCTACAGCAAGCAGGCTGCTGATCGCGATTTGGTCGACCGCCACATAGGGTGCGGTCGACTGCTATACACGAAGAAGCCTGTGCATGTTTTGACTCAAGTTTGATATTTTCGAGGGATTTTCTCGATCTATCTGATATGTAATGTGATGTTTATGACTTGTCAAACACCTGAGGTGATGGTGAACACGAAATATGGACACGCACATTGAGATACATGCACAAATACTTGAATTATGCTATATATATATATATATATATATCTATCGTCACATAGGGTGCGGTTTATTTTTATATATATATATATGCACAATACATGTTTGAGTTAATTGCTATTGGTATAACACATAATAATACTTGATTGTTGGGGATGTTTCAATGTGGACGTATCTTGTAATAAGACCCTCAGCGGCACCACACTAGGAGTATTTGGGCGTTATCCCATAATGACACATCGGCGGTACCAATACTCGAAGATGATCGATGTGTTTCTAGATTGGGTTGATATGCCTTTATTCTGTGGTATGATCATCTAGATGCATCATCCAGAATAGGGGAGATGAAACCTATTGATGTAGAACGATTGAGTAAGGATGTTGATCCACATGTGAATGTGAGAACCTTACAAAAGTAATGTTATGTGATAAAGACATATACACAAAGTTGTCGTTTGCTCCCATGTCAGATTACCCAAGTGTGGGGTATATTTTGGATACATGACATACATGATATGGCTTATGGTGATATTTGAGTTGGATGATATTTCCTTATGACTGCACCAACTACCCGAGGGTAGTTCGAGATGTGACATTGGTTCTTTTTGGTGGAGGTTTGGAGTATTTTTCTTCATGTATTGTTTTCATTCATAGGATTGGAATTGGTATTTAGCGATCCACAATTTGAGATATGGTATATACATGAGGGTTTTCTTATTTTGATTATTTCGCTTGACGTACTAATTCTCGTGTTGTGTGTTTCTAAATATCAATCTCCATTTAGAGTTATATGATTGATTTTTATAGCTATATGTACTAACATTGTTTTCTTATATACTCCTACCCCTTCCCCCTTGGGGCAGTAGAGATGATCTCGCTAGCGCTTTAATGCTCGTTGTTTTCCCCCCTTTCAAGTAGCGAGTCTGGTGCATGGAGAGTCGCAAGTTGATAAAATTGCATCTTAGATTCTATCTAGATATTTACAATTGTAGTTATTTTAGAGCTCCACATTTAGTTGTTTATTTTCAAACCCTAGAGATTGTGATTCTATTTTGTAGAGGCTGAGTACCTTAGTGAGATTTCATTTGACTCTTGTGTTGAGACATATTACATTTTATTTGAGATTCAGAGTTATTTTATTCTACTTTAGTTCGGCCCTAATGAGGGTTATTTATACATTTCTTCTATTTTTAATCTGTTCATTGTACTATTTCACTATTCTTTGCCAGTTTGTACCTACACCTATTTGTTAATTCTTCTAGAGAGATAGTAACTATGATGGTGAAACATGTTGTTGCACGGTGTTGGTGCATGGCAGGTTTAGCATTCTGGAATTCACCTTGGACTGCAGCCTTGTGTGAACCATGGGGTGTTACAGTTAGTATCAGAACTCTAGTTTCGATATCCCTAAGATTATCCCTATGTCATATTGTGGAGATAGGATAAAGTTTTCTAGGAATCATGTATAGAGTCCGCTAAGAATTCCTAGTATGAGTGAGGATGTTATATATATACGCAAAAATTACTAATTTTTTTATGATGAAATATTTGCTTTGAAGTATAAAGCATGCAGTGAATGATAAGTAATACTATTTTCCTATTGATATATGTTTTATCTTTATGCTTGAGATCCTATTTACTATGTTTATCAAGCCTTACTCCTAAACTTATAGATGTTGGGAAGAGAACATGGTCGCAAAGGTACCCGTACTTAGGGAGCTGAACAAGCTAATGGGGAGCCCGAGCCGCAGCAGGCTCTGTAGTACTTAGTAGATCTTAAAGTACCTTTGATAGCACGACTGGCAGCGATTGAGGAGCAGTTGGCAAATCAAGCTCAGCAGGAGACACCAATTCCAGAGGAAACACCAGAAAAGACACCAATAGATACCCCACCACCACCAGTAGATGATAGAGCTGTTGACCAGGAAACTTGGCTTCATCTAGTAGAGAGATAACAGAAGATGAAGGCACCAGAATTTCATGGCTCGTCAGATTCCATTACTACACACAAGTGAAACGAAGATGTGAGTAACATCATGGATATGCTTAATGTGAACACTGTGCAGAAGCAGAGGCTAGCAGCTTTCAGCCTCAAGGACGATGTAGGAGGATGGTATCTACTCAGATTTACTCCAGAGCAGAGGATGATGGTTACATAGGAGACCTTTGTTTATTTCTTTGACGAGTAGTATGTCTCGGCTACAGATAAAGCCGGGAAGGAGTTGGAGCTAGCTCGGTTAGAGTAGGGGGATATGTCTGTGATGGATTTTAAGAGAAAGTTTATGACTTTACTTAGATTTACGGGCATGTGGTACACTGAGGAGCGGCATGTTCAGATATTCTTGATGGGGCTTCACCCGAGTTTGCGTCGTTATCTTTTGTTGAGGAGATTTCATTCAATACGGGAGATGGCCGATGCTGCTGTATTTCATGAGATAGAGATAGCCATGTTTTTAAAGGGCGAGGATGGGAATGCCAAATCAGGATAGCTCGGTGATAAAGGTAAAGGAAAGAGGCTGTTTGCAGGACCAAGAGGACCATAGCAGCAAGGTAAGAGTCCACATTAGTAGGTTCCCTATAATAAGGGACATCAGGAGGATTAGAGGGTGCAGCAGCAGCGCAGATTTTAGGGGACTTTTTTCAACTACAATAAGTTCATATACAAAGCAACAAAGTGTCGTAGTGCACCTACAGTAAGCTAGCAGGGCCAGAATTATTAGCAGCAGCAGAACCGTGCTCAGGGTCAAGGAGGGCCAACAGTTGAGGATTGAGGCACCGCCAGCAGTCCCGAGGATTTAGGGACAGGTGCGAGCTATTCAGGTGATTAAGTAGGGATAGATAGTCTCATACATTCTAGGCGATGTAGCGTAACAGTCTTTGGCTACTGGCAGAGTCTATGTAGTTGATCCTCACGATCATGGCGCGAGCGGGGTCGTGGTGGAAGGTACATTCCTTATGAACTCCTTTCCAGCCCGTATTCTTTTTGATTCTGACGCTTTGCATTCTTTCATCTCCTATGATTTTATGAGTTGTCTTCAGCTTGTAGCATAGCCTTTAGATATCATGTTATATGTATCTACTTCTTTGGGAGAGGTATCTTTATTAGAGAGTGTTTGTAGGAGATGTATCGTCAGCTTAGATGATTCCGAGTTCATGATTGATTTTATTGTGTTATGTATATCTGAGTTTGATGTTATCCTTGGTATGGATTGGTTATCTTCCTACCATGTAAGTATCGACTATTTTGCAAAAACAGTCAGCTTGCGAGCTTTTAGTGGATCTGAGTTGGTGGTAGCGACCTTACGGGGTAACCAGTTTGCGGAGTTATTTCTGGCATATATCGAGGAAGTGATGTTACAGGATCGGGGTGTATATTTGAGCGAGGCGTGAGTGGTCGCAGAATATTAGGATGTCTTCCAGGACATACCAGGTTTACCTCCAGTGAGAGAGGTCGAGTTCTACATAAAGTTGTAGCCAGGCACCGCACCGATTTCCCAAGCACCTTATTGTATAGCAACTGCTATGATGAGGGATCTCCAGATCTAGTTAGATGAGTTATTGTCTCAGGGCTTCATTCGTCGGAGTCATTCTGCTTGGAGAGCGTCGGTCCTTTTCGTGAAGAAGAAGGATGGGAGCATGTGATTGTGCATAGATTATCATGAGTTGAGCATAGTCACCATCCGGAATAGGTATCCACTACCGAGGATTGATGACTTGTTCGACTAGTTACAAGAAGCATAGTATTTCTCAAAGATAGATCTTCGTTCTGGTTATCATCAATTACGGGTCCGGGAGGTGGATATTCCCAAGACTATCTTTCTGACTCGATATGGATCTTTTGAGTTTCTTGTCATGCTACTTAGGTTGACCAATGCACCCATGGTATTCATGGATTTGATGAATCAGGTTTTCCATCCATACTTGGATCAGTTCATGATCGTGTTCATCAATGACATTCTTATTTATTCGATATCGGAGGCCAATCATAAGCAGTATTTGCGGATAGCATTATAGACTTTGCGGGAGAACCAGTTATACGTTAAATTTAGCAAGTGTGAATTTTGGTTATTTGAGGTCAAATTTTTAGGCTATGTTATCAGCCAGGAAGGCATTGCAGTAGATCCAGTTAAGATGGAGGCTGTTCTTGATTAGGAATCGCCGAAGACCGTTATCGAGATTCGTAGCATTTTTGGTCTGGCGGACTATTACAAGAAATTTATTCAGGACTTCTTGAAGATTACAACACTACTTACATGCCTTATGAAGAAGGGTGTATAGTTTGTTTAGGGCACGGATTGCCAGAAAGCCTTTGATACTTTGAACGCTAAGTTGACTTCAGCACCGGTATTGATTCTTCCGAGTAGTGATAAAACTTTTGTTGTCTACACTGATGCATCGTTATCGGGTCTTGGAGGTGTTTTGATGCAGATCCTGAGAGTTATGGCCTATATTTCAAGGCAATTAAGGACTCAAGAGCAAAATTACCCAACACATGACTTGGAGCTAGCAACAATGGTGTTTGCACTAAAGATGTGGAGGCGTTATTTGTATAGAGTGCAGTTCGAGCTATTTACAGATCACCAGAGTTTAAAATACCCCCATTCACAGAAGGAACTTAATCAGAGACAATGGCGATGGGTCAAGTTTATCAAAGATTATGAGTTTGCACTTTAGTACTATTTGAGAAAGGCGAATGTAGTAGCAGACGCATTAAGTAGGAAGCATCGTCATGGACGTACAACTTTGAGATGTTCATTACATCGAGATCTTTATACTCTTAGCCACTATAATATTAGGCTGGAGGTTAGCAGGAGCAGCGCATTTTTTGGAGCTATATCAGTACAGTCATCTTGGAGTGATCGAGTGGTCAGAGCTCAGCTAAAGGATTCTTGGATTTAAACCCGAAAGAGGAAGATTTTCAAAGAGCCCAATGCTGATTGACTATTGGAGCAGATCGAGGCCTTCGGATGAAGGGTTAAATTGTCATGCCGAACAATTCACAGCTGAAGAAGGAATTATTTAATGAGGTGCATCGTACCAGGTACATAGTGCATCCTGGCACAACAAAAAAAAATGTATAAAGACTTAAAGATATATTTTTGGTGGAGTATGTGGCTAAGTGCTTTACCTGCCAGCAAGTAAAGACAGAACATCAGAGACCTGCAGGAACCCTACAGTCTTTACACATTCCTAAGTGGAAGTGAGCAGATATTTTTATGGATTTTATCGTAGGGTTACCTAGATCAAAGAAAGGAAATGATTCTATTTGGGTGATAGTAGACTGGTTGACGAAGTCGACGCACTTCTTACCGGTGAAGACGACTTATACAACAGAGATGTATATGAGGATTTTTATCCGGGAGACACAATTGTATCAGATCAAGGCTCAATCTTCACATCCTATTTTTGGAGAAGTTTCCAGAATGCTTTTAGCAGCCAGTTGTTATTTAGTAGCGTTTTCCACCCTCAGACGAATGGTCAGATAGAGAGAGTGAATCAGGTGTTAGAGGATATGTTGCAAGCATGCATTATAGATTTAGGGTCGCTGGGAGGATCACATCCCATTAATTAAATTTGCTTATAATAATAGTTATCAAGCTACCATTGGTATGGCACCATATGAAGCATTATACGGGAGGTCTTGCAGATCTCCTATTTGTTGAACAGAGCTAGAGGATAGGCTATTGCTTGGGCCAAAGCTTGTGAGACAAACCACAGAGAAGGTAGAATTCATTAGAGAGCATATTCTTGCCACTCAGAGTCGACAAAAGAGTTATGAGGATCAGAGGCAATGACCTCTAGAGTTACAGGTTGGAGACCTTATCATGTTGAAAGTATCGCCTATGAGGGCGTTTAGCGATACGGCAAATAGGGAAAGCATGCCCTGAGATATGTCGGTCCATTCAGGATTATTGAGTGAGTTAGATCTGTTTCTTATAGATTAGATCTTCTAGCATCAATTTCGAGTGTACACGATGTCTTTTATGTTTTGATGCTCACGAAACATTTGCGCGACGAGGAATAGCAAAGGGTGATTGATGCACCAGAGATTGAGATCCAGGATCATTTAACTACCACAAGGATTCCGGTTTGTATTCTTACTAGAGAGGTTAAAAAGCATAGAAACAAAGTTATTCCATTTTAGTGAAAGTTTAGTGAAACCGGCAAAGCGCCGAAGAAGCTACTTGGAAGAGCGAGGAGCATGTATGTCGCGACTACCCACACCTGTTTGAGCAGATAAGATGTTAATGTTTGAGTATGCTTATACACATTTTTTTACGTTATATTGTTCAACCAAATTTATATTTAACACTAGAATAGGATACTAACACCTAGCTCCTAATCATTTACACTACAACAAAATACAACATTGCCGACGAAACAAAAACGTCAGCAAATTTTAAAAACGTCAGGAAAAATCTTTCCTGACGCAAAATACAGCGTCGCTAACGCATCGCCAAAAGTGCTTCAAGGAAAGTATTTAGCGACGCAAATACACTGCGTCGCCAAAAGTACACTTTTGGCGACGCATCATGCGTCGGGAAAAGTATATCTTTAGCGACGCATAATATTTTGCGTCGGCAAAGCGTGTACTTTTGGCGACACATGCAGTGTCGGTAAAGGCTATGCATCGGTAAAAATATAGCTTTTAGCGATGCAAAATTATTCGTCGCTAAAAATTATACTTTTGGTGACGCAAGTTAGCGTCGGCCAAAGTCTAGCTTTCAGCAATGCAGAATAAAGCGTGGCTAAAAACTATACCTTTGGTGATGTAAGATAGAGTCACTAAAAGATATTATTTTTAGCGACATAATGTAGCATCGGCAAAAGTATATTTTTTTAGTCGATAAAAATTACATATTTATTGACACTAATTTGCATCACCAAAAGTAATAACTTTTTTGTCAACTACACTGAACCTGAACATCCACAACAAATTTGCTCCCATTCACATCAATAAAGGGACCAAACATCAAATTATACTCCAAACAAGTTTCATATTAATAGCTAAAATAATATCGGTGCTTATTTTCAAAATCATTAAAATGAAACAAATAATAACATTAGTAAATAAATTTAAACACAGTTCTATTAAACAAATAACATGTGTTTGACACATGTTTTATTAACAAATTCAACAATCATGATTAAATAGACATGAACAATAAAGACTGCAGAGAACCCATGTCTTATCAACGTTGCAAGCATTTCCTTCGTCACGTCTCTAGCTTCTTCTTTCCACCTTCAATATCCATCTCTAACTTCTGTTGTGTAGCTGCAATGAAAAGAAATATACTCAGTAACGCAAATAAAAAGTTAAAATCAAACACAAAAAAGTGTTGGGAACAAGCCCCTATGCCGAGATCCAATACCAATCGCCGAGATAAGATAAACAAACACACCAAATCAATAGCACAAACAATCAACACCAGATTTTACGTGGTTCAGTAATGGCCTACGTCCACGGGTCAAGGAGGGCGGAGTTTTCACTATTTGAAATCAAGGGGATAAACTAGGGTTACAAATCTCTCATAAACCCTCAACAAATCAACTCTTGATCTCACCAATTGCTCCTAGATTAGAAGCCCAAAGAAAACCCTCTCAATCTGCTCAAAACCCCTTGCTTACAAACCGTAAAACCAAGTTTGGGTATTTATAGTAAACCCAAACAAAACAGGTCTGGAAAACAGACCCAGCCTAAAACCGCTACGGCGGTCGACCGCGATCCATCGCGGGCGACCGCCATGGTCGATCGCCCTCAATCCCAGCACAGCACCAAAGATCCAGAGGCTTCTGCGGCCGACCGCGGCGGTCGACCGCGGTAAAAACAGAAACTTCCACGGTCGACCGTCGCGGTCGACCGCCACTGATCCAAACGTATAGGAGCCTCTATGGATGAACGCGGTCAACCGCTACCCCGTCTGCCTAAAACCTAAGACTGAAGCTAATTCTACAAATCTCCACCTCGGCGAAGATTCCCAAAACTGAGCCGACACCAACCAAACCAATACCTCACTTGTTGCATCCAGTATGCCATAACAACGGACTCATGATAACGGACCCCATCCACAATATGTCGAGACCCAAACGGGAGTGCAAACACACACCCAAAACCAACTGTGTCTACTCACTAACTCGGCTGCATCATAACTGACTGCCTACGTATCCTCTCTAAGGAATCTAGCCTTCACGTAGTTCACCCAATGGCCTCCCAAGGCCCTCAATCCAAACTGTGGCTGATAGCATCATCAACGACCCCAAACTGAAGCGATCCAAACACCTCCACCTGAGGTGAAACAATGGCCGTATCCAAGCTATATCCACCAGCTGCACTCGGATCTACCAACTCGTCATCCGCATCCGTGTCCAAATGACTCCCACACTGTGCCACCTCAGCTAGAAATCCTAATAATGTAGAATGACCTGGAGTATGTGGAGTAAGCTCCACCCAATGTGGAGTAACATCACTCTCCACCCGTTGCGGTATCCCTCTGATCTGATCCATACTCTCTACCTGCCAAGAGTCCAAAGTGACAAACCTGCTCAGACCAAACTCATAAGCTCCCAACTGATACCAGAATGAACTCCTGAATTCCAAATGCGCAATTGGATCCAATATCACATTAATGATGTGACCAAGTGCTGGGTAGCCAAATATCCGACGCCGACCAAAATCTGAAGCAGCTCCACCACTACAAATGTCGATCCTCCTCCAGAAAGGAACGGCCCACTAAATCCACCATCTCATCATGTCGCCCCACTGTCTCCTCCCCTCTGAAGTGTCTCCAACTGCCATGAACTCGGCACCAATGCAAGAAAGGACCCCTACTAGAACTAGTACGACGGGTAACTTTTCTGCCAATACACCTCCTCCAATTGTTGCGGACTACTAGGGCTTCATACCAATGGGAATTGGTTGCAACCCATAAATGCCTAGTACAATCCCCAACATAGGAAACAAAATAACCATTACCTCCTGATGATGCCTCCTCGGAAGGCCCCCCAATTCCTGACTGAACACCTCCAATAAGACCCCTTGATCGATGGATAGAAGTGCTGAACTCCACCTCGGTCTTCTCGCTCATCCTAATGTGCTCACAGGACTTCAATCTGTAGGTCATAGCACTCCTCAACAATCTGTGCACGGCACAACCAATAATATACCCCAGCATCAACCAATGCCACAGTCTAGCCGAAGAAGTCGTCAGCTCCCTATCAACTAACGTGCTCCCAAGCAGATAATACAAGTTACTCCTCCTGACGCCCTTCATCACAATCATGGACCCCACTGTGACCTTCAAGCGAGAATCCTCCAAGATCACCCTATAGCCTGCTGCCTCCAATACACCAAGTGAAATGATGTTCTTCCTCAGTTGAGGAACGAACCTCACATCAACCAACTCCCGAATCATCCCGTCACTCGTCCGAATCTGAACGGTATTAATACCACCAATAGGGCATCTGTGATTTGTTTGGTGCAAAATTTGTAACAAGAAAATAGTGAAAGAAAAAAATTGTATTTGGTTTTTATTCTCTCTAACTACTTAGAAAAAGAATGTTTACAATTCTCTTTCAACTCTCGAATTACAATTTGGATTCCTGATTACAAAAGAGAAGAGAATGAATTTGATTCTCTCCTTTGTTTAATTCTGGGTTCTTCACGGCGATGATGAGATGCCTCCCTCGAATGCTTGCTTCGAGTTTACCTCTCGTTGACGATCCGAACGTCTAAACTTGCTGGAACAAATGACTTGTATAATTGAATTACTCAAGAACTCTCCACGAGTGTTGTACCTTAGAGTGAGTGACAAACTCTGGAAAAAAGAGTTGTTTGAACCAAAATACTTTGGTTAATAAGCTAAGTATCCAAAATCCGAAAATCTTCAATTTGTTGAAGATTGTTGCCTCCAGATTCTCAAAAATCCGCTCTTTCAGAAATCCGCTCTAATTTAGAGAAAATCTCCTCACCCTGATCCGATCCGATCCCCTTCTGAACTCTGTTGAGTTTGTTGATATTTATAGGGGAATTAGGGGCGTAACTACCCCCATAATCCGCGCCTAAATGGGGGTTTAGTCGCTCTATTAATCGGGTGTAACAACCCACGTAAACCACTCTCCCGATCGTGGGTGAACAGCGGTTTTCTCGTAACCGTATGGATCGCGTTTGAATAAGTCAGAGCCTTGACTTGTGTTCTGGTGCAATGTCTGAAAGCGCGTCTGGCTACGGTATGGAACTGCGTTTGGCGGTGATTGGAACTGTGTTAAGCAGCGGTTGGAGCTGCGTTGAGCAGCGGTTGGAGCTGCGTTAAGCAGTGGTATAGAGCTGCGTTGAGCAACGGTTGGAGTTGCATTGAGCAGTGGTTGGAGCTGCGTTGAGCAGCGGTATAGAGCTACGTTGAACAGCGGTTGGAGCTGCGTTGAGCAGCGGTATAGAGCTGCGTTGGCCTTCTCTGTCTTTATATATGGATGACATCAATGACCAGTCGAGAAGGTCCTATTATGACCATTTGTGATAATTGAGGCATCCTAATAACGCTCTATCAACTGCAGGTCACAATCTCCACTAAGATAGCTTGATCGTGCGCTTCTCAGCATGCCGAATATTCGCTCACAGCTCTCTAGATCTTCCCGCTTTTCTAAAATCATTACACTACTCATCAGCACCTCTAATAGTTGCTAATATAATATCAGTCATGTTGTTGTCGTAGCCATCAAGATCAATCATCTCATATATGGGGCTTGTTTGTAGCGGATGAAGCTGTGTTTACGCTCGCATTGGTGTTGTGTCTCGATGATGGTACGCAGGGAGGACTTCTACGTCTTAGTTTGAAGAGACCTTCGATTTATAGTCTCTTTCTGTCAGAGTGTTGCAAAGATCGTCGTTTTGTAATCTTTGCTTTAGTTCTTTGATATGTGAGAGTCGTCAGATTCTAACTCCTAATGTTGATTGTAGAAGTTGTTGATCGGAGCTGTCGTGAAGGTCGTCAGATTGTAATCTTCATCGATCTATGTGGAATTCTTCAAATTGTGGCTTTCTGGAAGTCGCCAGATTGTAACTTCCAACATCAATGTTTGATGGGAAGTTAGCTATCTATTATAATTTTTAGACAGCCTACAGAACCCCCTCCAAAGTTTTCAAAAGTTCGCGGTTGACTGGGATGAATTTTCGAAACACTTTGGATCCCAAAATTTTGTTGACTGAATGCACGTCGTTGCAGATTGAGTGAAGCATCACCATTCTTGTTTAGTTCGCCAATGATGACTCGGGTTTTAGCTTGCACGACTAAGTTCGTCATCTTCAGGGGACCCTTCCGAACTTAAGACAAATCTATTGTCATAGATAGAGAGAGCCACAGGACTTTATCCCCAGCTTAGTCAGGAGGGTAGCCTCGGAGGGACTCATTTTATTTTATTTTTTTGATCAGCTCAACTTGGGTGGGGATTTAAACCTTATACTCATTACTTCTTGGTTGGAATGTTACGCACTCTGAGAGGATTAGCCGCGTGCCAGGCTGAGGACGATCGCCAGGACGCATGCCTAAGTCGTGCGTTCAAACGTCTGAATGTGAGGGTGCGTTCGGAAGTTGAAATCCCTTAATTGAAAATGCGAAAATCGCGTTTCGGGTGGGATTTTTGCCTAAAATCCCGCGCTGATTTGATAGTTACAGCTGTATATAAATAGACCACTAAAGTCAAATCAAAAAGTCACTCGACTTTTCTCTACTTTCTTGTCGACCGCTTAACAGAGTTCCTGCTCATCTTCTCCAGCACTCCAGCGAAAGAGAGATTCATCTCTAAGTCTTCTGTTAATCCATTCTACATCTTCTTCGTCACCATTAGAATGGCTCCCAAGAAGAGAATGGTCTCCAAATCCAAGATCGCCCAAACTCAGGGTGCTCCTTCAGATGAGTCGTCTGGAGATGTCCAAGCCGCCACCCCGACGTCTCCGACTTCCTCGATCAACGGTAAATCTGGGTAGTTGAGAGTTATTTCGACAGACTCTTTCCTTTCGATTTTTGACTGGGAGTTCCGCCTTCCCCTATTAGAACATAGAGATTATTTTTAATGTCTCTAGGTCTTAAAAATGCATGGTTTGCTCCATCGTTCGTGATATTTCAACGCAGGTCCAAACCTTGCGTTTCAAATTTTGAATGCAGATTGAGACCCTGCGTTTTGGGATTTTAGACGCAGGTTAAGACCCTGCGTTTTGTGACCTGGATGCGGGTCTGGGCCTTGTGCTTACGTTTAAAATTCTGGACGCGAGTTTGGACCTTGCGTTTAAGATTCTGGACGTGGGTCTGGACCTTGCGTTTAAAATTCTGGACGCAGGTTGAAGCCCTGACTTATTATTTTGGACATAAATCCAGAATTTGCTTTCTTGAGTTGGACTCCTGAGTTTAACTGACTGACTTTGCTATTTGCAGCGTGCTATTCCAACGAGCCTCTTTCTTTCAAACACTATTTTGGTCATGCGGAAGGTGCGGAGAAAATACAATCTTTAGTTTTCATTTTGAGTACCCAGCTTTCCAGGACACGAACCAGGAGCGGGCGAAGCTCATTACCCAAGCTTTCCCCGAGACGCTCAGGTCCTTAGTCACGGATGCTAAATTTGAAACCGCTGAACGTGAGATTTTAAAGAAGCCATCCTTCCTGTTCGGGGATTCTGTTAAGATAGACCCTAAACGAATGTCGGAAGGAAACTACAAATGGCTGAGGGCTGTTAACAATCGTCGTCTTTTTCTCCCCAACTTAGAGCGAATGTGGCCAATTTCTTATTATCAGTGCGCTTCCATCCCACGGTCAATGAATTGGGAACTTGTTTGTTCAGGATCAGGGAGGTGTTGCTACTGGGCATATTACTCCTCGAGGCACTCACCCGGCTGGTTTTAATCAATTTGTGGCCCTGAAACCAGGTTTATTCAAGAAGGAACATCCCGTCAGCGAACCCGCTAAACTGGCGGAGGTCTTCATTAGAAATTTATATCTGTCAAAGGCGAGTTCCCTGTTCAAGACTTTAGGGCTCTAACGTGGGTACATTCGAGTGAAACAGACTGGTGGGCCCGGATGATAAATTTTATCTTGGAGGAGCTGGAAGAGCCTTTGAGGATTTCAGAGCTGAGGACTCTAATAATGGCTACTCGATATGGGATTTCTCCAAATTATAGCAGACTTTTTGCTATGCTAGAATTTTATAATCCCCATACCGGTACATTTTTCACTCCTGCTGGTGAATTAGGATTCACTCTTCATGAGATGTTTGAAATTTCTGGATTATATTTTGGAGAACTGCCTTATGAGGAATTCGTTCCCGGCAATAGGGAATTGGAGATCCTAAAGCATGGTGCCCCTGAGATCTATGACACTTATTGAGAATTATTGTGCCATTTCCAGATCTGTGCACAAACTGCTAGGAAAAGGGCCAGTGGTGTGAAACAAGGACAATGGGCAGAATATCTTTTTCGAAACCTGTAGGACAAGGAAGCTGAGGTGACTCGTTTGGCCACTAGTACTATTGAGGAAATCACTGAGCGTATCAACGATGCGACCTCCCACTACACTTGCGAGGTAGAGGAGGATGTCTTCCCAACTTTTACCACTTTCGAAAGCTTCCATTATCAGGCAAAAGTTTCAATCTCCGACATGGCCCTGTTCGTGGGTTTTCTTACTCTCTGGTTGAAGCGATGTGTGATACCCACAAGGCCGGTGGATGCTATTACAGTAGATGTATTATACCCCGCTATTCTTCTGGCTTATGGACGGCCCTTGAATCTTCTTTCAGCCATGGTGTGCTGCTTGCAGAGTGGTTTGCGGGAATTAGCCTCTGAATTTGTTACCGTCAAGAAATTGGACTCGGATGGGAAGACCATCATCCAAACTCCGACCCCTCGAGTGCCAATGCCATATATTTATTTGGTATCTTGGTTTGTGTTGCACTGCCCTTCGATAATGTCGACTCCTGAGTCAAGTGACACCTCGGCTCCTCTCGTTCAGCAATTAGAAACTGCTCAATGGGTCGGTTGGTACCAAGTTAAGTTCCGTGAAATATTTAGGCGGGACCATAATTATGAGATCGCTTGTAAGTTTCTCGTTTTCGAGGGCGGTGCGTATGGAGAGCTTCATCAAGACACTCCGGGGCGAAACTCTTTTACTATACTCAGTAGAGGTGCCTTCTGGTGGCTCATAAATATTCGCCCAGGTTATCTTATTTTTCGACAAGGGAGAAAGTGTTTTATTGAACCATATCAGCCTTATCGCTTTTCTCGGTAGTTTGGCTATGATCAGATTTACGTCGGGAATCCAAACCCTGCTCTTGTGTACACGGAGAACGTGTATGAAGGAGCAAGAGCTTGGTACTACTCTGTAGCAGGATGCACAGGAGCAAAATTTCGACTACCGCATAAGATGGCTAACATTCGTACTTCTTTAAGTTTTTGCACGTGGTACCAAGCTGCCTCCCAAATTTCAGCTTACAACATGAATACCTCCTGTTTGAGAGCCATTCGCAGATGGTATGCTTCCAAGAGGAGTGCTAAAAGATTTCGTGCCCGGGGTGCTAGCGAATATTTATCATACGAAAAGGCGATTACAGAGGACGAGCGACGTCAATCACCGGAAGGAGTTCAGGAAGAGGTCAGGGTGCCGGATACCCACGAGGTGGAACCTTCAAGAGTCCAGGATCGGAGTAAGAGTGCCACTGGAAAAAGAGCACTAGATGCGGCTGAAGAAGCCGAATATGACAAATTAGCTCGTCGGAAGTTAGCACTCGAACCCCCTGATTCTAAACTTATGTCAGATGCTCAGAAAGCATGGCATGCCGAAGAGGAAGAACAAGAGTCAACTGCTATGGGACTCTCGCCTCAGCCTGGTCTTCCCAGCATTGGTCCTGGTTTAGAAGGCCCTGCCTCTTCTGCCCATTCATTGAATGAAGAAGAACGTAGGGATGAATCATTTGCAGGGGGTACGGAGTTTCCCCCTGAAGACACGCTTCACGATACCGCCTCTACTACCCCTCATGTTGAAGAAGATAGACCTCCAGTCCCAGAACCTACAGTGGCTGCCCAGCAAGACTTAGCAGCAGACAAGTCTCCTTCCACTTCTGTGCTATTACCACCTGTAGGAGACGTACAGCCTAGCCCTACCACTGGAATCATATCAAAACTTACTCTCACTGAAGATCCACCAGCATTTCCCCCCGTGAATGAAGAGGAGCCTACAGATCATAGCGACGGTGCGAACGATACAGATGGTTGTGGCGACCAAAGTGGGAGTGACGAGAACAATGACAATTTAAGTGATGATAACGATGATCCCGGGGAGTGGGATATTCGACCACCCTCTTCTTCAGACAAAGCATCGCCTTACATCCCTTTGCCTCTCACGGGTAAGTGTCATTTGTTTTGATTTATGAGCAGTCTTTATTGTATATTTAAACAATTTTTTCATATAGATCCTATGATACATGAGGCAAGTGCTGTCATCCCTACTTCGACGTAACAGCCTATGCTTCCACCAACTCAGGCGTCAGAACCACCTTGCTTGGAGCTCTCAACGACAACTCTCCCACCGACAACCTTATTGACAATTTCTCTAGCCTCTACAGAAGTCGTGGACGTGCCAAGATCATCTGGAGTGGGGGAACTTATGGTTCTTCAAACGAGTCCATCTCAGATGGATGTCGACGTTCCCTCCCAAGCTACTACGCCAAAATCACCTGCTGGTCTTTTACTTGGCTCAGTATCCTCAGAAGTTTCTATACCATCTCCCATCGCTGCTTCGAGTCCCACAGATGTGCCAGACTTCCTTAAGATTTCTCTTAATTATTTAGAGAGTCTGACAAAGAAGGTGATTGAGGTGGTATTGGCTGGCAGAGATACTTTTGAAACCTTCAAGCCTATGCTCACCAATAGTTTGAACAACCTCAAGTTTGTGGGTGATGTCAATGTCGTTCGTCGTTGCTCAGAAGCTATCTCACGCCTGGAGGCGCAGCTAAGGTTCTTAGAGGCCTTAGGTCGTGCTGATATCCAAGCGCAGATTACGTCGTCGTTTGAAGACATCCGGGCTGAGGAGTTTATTAAATATGAAGCAGCTCAGCGTTGTATAGCCGAGGAGGAAGTCCGGGTTGAACATTTGCAAAGGCTGCATGCTCAAAAGCAAGCTAAGCTAGCGCTCTCCAGTACTTCTCTAGAGAATTTACGGGAGAAGATCATTGCTGCTGAAGTAGAGTTGACCAGGTTGAAGGCTCAATTCAAACGAGAAGAAGTTATCGTCACTGAGCTCAACATCAAGAGTGCAACCTCTCTAGTCGATTATCGCACAAGAGCCAATGCTCTTGCAGAGGCCAAACAGAGGATTGCCGCCATGCTTCCTAATGATGACGAGCTTCGGAAACGAGCTGAGATGCTGGTGCGAACTGATCATGAAGAGAAACTTTTTGATATTAAGTCTCAACTTATCTCCTTTAGTTTGATGGATTGATGAGTCAGTTCTTGTATTGCTCCTTTGGTAGAAACAATGCTTATTTCCTTGTTGCTTTGCTTTCCTTTGAATAAACGTAGCACTGTTTTGCTTTTTCATCGTTTCTTTTACATGTTATTTTCTGACATGGAACCATGAAATTCTGCTTTAATATCAAAGGATAGATTGTTTATGTGCTTTTGTTTTAAGCACTGGAACAAATTTGTAAATTTCAGAAGTGCCATGTTACATGGTGATTTTGAGGACCTATCGCTCTATTGACAAGAGTCGATAAGTTGAAAGTGTTACGTTTGAAGCAACTTTGAGGACTTATCGCTTTATTGACGAGAGTCGACAAGTTAGAAGTGTTGCGTTTGGAGCAACTTTAAGGACTTATCGCTCTATTGACGAGAGTCGATAAGTTAGGAGTGTTGCGTTTGGAGCAACTTTGAGGACTTATCGCTCTATTGAAGAGAGTCGATAAGTTAGAAGTGTTGCGTTTGGAGCAACTTTGAGGAAGATAAAGTTCAAACTCTGTAGGAATGAAACCCATCATAGGTTTAATGTTGACATTGGAAAGACTCTGTCAACTATTTTGTTTTAAAATGTGCAGAAGCATATTTTCTAAGAATCCAATTCTAGAAATAGGGGTACCCCCTGCGTTCATGCTCTGAAGTGGGGCTGCGTATTTTTGGAAGAACGCGTCTCCAGATTGTCGCGTTTGGGTCTGGCTTGCCTGTCTTATGGACGCAGGGTCTTGTCCCACGTCTTATCAGAAGTCCAAGTGGCTATAATGATGACGAAGAGACTTCACCCAGCGGGAGTCTTGGAACTCTACCTTATCATTATTAATTATTTATAAATAGGGCTGATTAGTCATGTCAAAAGCCTCAACGTTTAGACTTCTTTCTTGAACTCAGAAATGAGTTTCTTCTCGTTAGTTCTTCCATGATTTTGTCTCGTCCCCTGGCCATGGCTTCCAAGAAATCCTGCTCGGGTGGAGACGAACAGATGGCGCACCCTACACCACCGTCAAAGGATGTTTTTGGGTCCACCTCCGGACCGTCGTCGACGCCTCCGACGGCTGGTCATCGAGGTAAGCCTTGCTGTCTTCTTCGCTTAAGCATTTTTCTTTGATTGGTTTTCTTGATATTCCTTAAATGGATTCTGGTTGACGATGATGAATATAATTCGTCTCTTCAATCTTGAATGTGAAAAGAACTTGCATGTCTCTTGATGAAAACTGTTCATCTCCTTGACTTTGGATGCTGAAAGAACTTCCCATGTCCATTATCGTAATGAAGAATCAAACCCTTGATGTTGAACACACGGAGAAGTTTCTGTGTTCATTGACGAGAACTATTCGTTTTCTTACTTTTAGGTTCAAAACCATGTTCCTGTGTTCTTTGATCTTGAAAACAAAAAGGAACTTTTGTGTTTGTTGATGAGATGAAGGGTTGATCCCTTAATCTTAGACGCAGGAAGAAGTTTTGCGTTCATAGTGATCCAACGCAGGTCTAGATTCCTTGCGTTCAGGCTGATCTTGACGCATGTCTAACTTACTGCGTTTGCATTCATCTGCTTTACTGACTTTGCTTTGGTTTGTCAGCCAGGTGGGGTTTTTGCTGCTGCTCCCCTTATTATTCCCGAAGATGCTCCTCTCATTCTACCCATCTCCGCGATCTTCCCACACGAGGGCTTTGAGCGGGTGACTGACGAGACTGTTTATCTGTCGCCCAATTGTACTCTTTTCCTCTCTAGTGTAGGCGTATAAAATTGCCTATGAGTCCCTTAGCACAGCTCAACGACGTCGATTCGACGTACGAACCATCGGGCGACATATCCAGGCACGACTATTATCCCACAACGCCGAAGCCAAGCGATATGCGACAAAGTGGACTAACGAGGCTAACGAACCGCACGCCAACAATCCATTTAGCACGCGGAATGAAGCCAACGGTTCGACGAGTCAACAAGTCATCTAAACAAATGCAGACTCGGACGAATCGTGATCGAATCGAAATCAAGCTTCGGATTCGAACTCAAAAGTGGGTTTACTGCCTAATCAGGAATCGGATCAACAAATCAAATCCGAACAAGTCAACCACACAACCGAATCAAAGTCCAAATCAACAACGAATCGGAACCCGAACGACGGAACCCGAACGACGGACGAAACGGACAACACCCGGGGAACTCGGCCGAAACCGAGCCACCCCAAGGTGGCTCGGCCCAAGCCGAGCCACCCTGAGGTGGCTCGGTGGCTCGGCTAAGGCCGAGCCACCCATGGGTGGCTCGGCCATGGCCGAGCCACCCAGGGGTGGCTAGGCACAGAACTGTGCAAATGCACAGTTCTGAGTGCCTATAAATAGGCCTTGTGCTCATTTGATTCAAGGGTTGGATTTTGGAGGAGGCGAAGCCCTGCTGGATTGAAGACTCAGATCTAAACAAGATTCAAACTTTGAAGGCTTTGCAGACTTGGACTTCCAGATCCGGTGCTCAGCGATCGTCAACGCCAAATAAGGCAGGAGTTCGAGAGGATCGGATCTTCAGATCTAAACGATCACACTCCGGATCTAAGCTTGGTTCTTAGATCCCGAGATTCGAGCGGTTGTTTCCTTGGTGAAACAATCCCTCCTGGCTATTATCTCCCTTGGTGGAATAATACCCGTTATATCGTGTAGATCCGACCGGATCGAGATCACGCGGTGGTCCACGGCAAATAACCCCGGCGCAGGCAAAGAACCCACACAAAGCGAGTGACCGCAAAACAGGAGCTCGCGATTCGTTCGACAAACAAGGATAAAAGTTGTAATCTTTCTTTTTCTTATTTTTGATTTTCATTGTAACCGGATCTTTTAAAAAGACCGGATTTCTGTAATCGATAAACTATTACGAAAGTGTACAATGGAATCAATGAAGAAAGACCCGATTTTTACCGCGAACAATCTGGCGACCACAGTGGGAGCCACCGATCTCGCTGCCGAGATCGGAGTGTCGCAACCGCGGATCTCGATCCCGGTCATGGAGGAGGTCGAGTATGAATTCGACCAGCAGAAATACGAGGAGTACGTGTCCTCGTCCGGATCTACCTCCTCCCCCAAGTCCAAGAAGTTCCAGAAGTTCTCCTCCAGGAGAAAAGTCCGTTGGTGTGATGAAGCTGAAGCCACCAACGACGACCTCACCCCAATCGACGCCGAAGCTGCGTTGAGTGAGGCCCTACCGACCTCAAAGAAGGTCAAATCCGCCATTGAAGGCGTGGTGACTCTCTCCAAGAGAGCCCGCCAGAGGCAGCATCAACGCCTCGCGAAGCAATTCGCCAAGGCCATGGAGTCCGTTGACGGGGTCCGCTATCATGCGGATCTGAAGAACAAACGAGGCAAACAGCCTCAACAGCAAGTGAAGGGTGGTTCCTCCAAACCATCGACAATGGAGTGGGTCCGTGTCAAACGGAATCGCTCGACGTTGGAGGAGCGCATCCGCAAACGGCGCACGTTATCGGCGCAAGCACGGGCCAAAGCTGAAGAAGCCCGTCGGAAGTTGCAGAAGGAGGTGGTCAAAAAGCCGCCACCAACTCGCATGGTTTGGAAGCCAAAGTCTGAAGCAACAATTCAGACCAAGGAGCGACAACCGCAGCCTCCGAAAATTCAAACTCCGGCAAGTCAATCTAAACAGCCGGTAATTTCTGCAACTGCTCAGGGAGATCCCGCAGGACCATCCCAGAAGAGAAAATCAGTTTTGGAGCGCCTCAGCCCACTTCCGAAGGAACGAGGTAAAGCTCCAGTCCAAGAACGCTTGGGGCCAATGAAGAAGTCCCAACCAATGCAGCATGCTGGGGGTCGCCGCAACCCTCAACACTTGGAGCAAACCGCGGCACCCAAGCGCACAACTTTGCGCATAGAAGTGCAAGAGCCCGCTGAAGATTCACGCCCACAAAGGCGTGTTTCGAGGCGTGTGACTCTGGATGGTCCGAAGAAGACAATTATTCCTTAGAAGGAAACGTTGTCATCTGATGACGACAACGTTATACCTGAGAGATCGTGCCAACACACGATAGGTTGCTTCGCCACTCAAACGGACGAGCTGTACTATCGTGCCGGGGGTACGAGTAAAACCAGAAAGAGGAGCCCTCGAAGGCTCGAAACACAATGTCCTTGCTCGAAGCTCATTCGGGCGGTACTGTCGGAATGCAACTGTGTTAATACAGTCCCCGAAAGAGTATCTGTGTTCGAAAGACTCAGCAATGGAACGCCAAAACCAAAGCATAGGCGTTTCCAACGAAGAAGGAAGATGGTCGAAGATGGTGAGCATTCAAGGGTCACCGCAAATATGACCAGCACAGGAACATCGGCCCAGGATAACCCCGAGGCGGTTCCAGAAATATCCCGACGTGTAACTCGTCTACAATCCGGGGCTATCATTCGCGCGACGTATGGTAGAATTCGAACAAGAGTACCTTCGGGAGATGAAGAATCAGATGCTGGCTCAGCAGTGGCGTCCGATAATACAGTGTCCAGTGAAGGACAACCCCGCGAGGCGTTTATGATAAACGCGGAGCAAGTGGCCAAGATGCTTGAAGATGCCATGGCTAAACAACAGGAGACCTTTCGGTTCGAAATGCAAATGGCTATGCAGAACATGAGAGAGATGCATGACCAACAGCTTCAAGCATTGAGGAACCAACAAGGTGAACCAAGTCATCCTAACAAGAACAACCTGGAAGATGAAGATACAAATGAAGCTCGCAATACCAACAACCCTCCCATCAACCCAGGGGGTGGTAACGAGAATGCTAGCGAAGACACAGGTGAAAGCCTAAAAATTAAAAATCTCGAGAGCAAGATCAACACATTGATCTCTGCTCAAGAGACGAAAAAGACGGGCATACCTTGTCCTTACCCAAGAGAGTGGGAATCAATCCCATATCCGGCGAAGTTCAGTCTAATTAACTTCACACCGTTTAATGGGATGGGTTCACCTACTCAACATTTGATTTATTTCAAATCGCACTTGGGAGTCATCTCTGGTAATGAGCCTCTGATGGTACGGTCATTCGTCGGCACTCTTCGCGGAGCTGCCTTCGATTGGTATCGTCGCCTCAAGCCAGGAAGCATAAACAGCTGGGACGACATGGAGACCAAGTTTCTTGCGAATTTCTTCGACGATGATACCGAGATCTCTATCGGATCGCTGCTCGACGAGAAACAAAAGGACGGGGAGTTAGTCGAAACCTTCGTCAAAAGGTTCCGGAACAAAGCGTTAAATTGCCGGGACCCGATCACTGAGGAGTTCATCCTCCAAACTTGCCACAACAATCTTTCCTTGGACGTGCTGGAAGCAATAGGAACAGCACCCTCCAACACTTGGAAAGACCTGAAGGTCCGAGGGGAACAAGCCGAACGTTTCCTCCGAAGGAAGAAGGCCGAGAGGGGTCAATCGACGACGAATCCTCCGAACTCAAACTTCGCCTCCCGTGGTAAGGGTAAAACACCTGCAGCAGCTGTTGATGCCAATCAAACGTCACAACAGCAGTCCCGAAGACAACAGAAGACTTCGGATCAGAGGCCTCAAAAAGAGTACTCCTTCAAAGACGAAGATGTTCCAGCCATCTTCGAATCGCTCCTTAAAAATAACAAGATCAAGCTCCCACCGATCACGAATCAGGAGGAAGCTGACAACACTGCGGATCCGAAGTACTGCGCATACCACAGGAGGATCCTTCATCCTACCAAGGCCTGCTTTACTCTAAAGAACAGTATCCAGACCTTGGTTGAAGCCGGCGTCATAACGCTGGAGTAAGCCAGTAAAGAGTGACGAAACTCCAGTGGGTGCACGAGTATAAACTGTATCCCAAAACTCCGACCGGTATAAGAGTATAAACTGCTTCCTGACACTCCAAAGAGTATATGAGTATAAACTGCTTCTCAATCCTCCGACCGGTATAAGAGGTTAAACTGCTCCCTGACACTCCAATAGGTATATGAGTCTAAACTATTTCCTTTCTTCCACGGGAAGTTCCTGGAGAGTGCCATGCGTGGTATTCTTAAGGATAACACGATTGTACAGCTGATGCAATGATACACCCAGTTTTGCAAAGAAAGCTGGGGGTGGATAATTCAGGTAACGGGAAGTTCTTGGAAGAATGTTAAATATAATATTCTTAGGGATAACCCGATCATTATGAATAAAGTGATAAACACTAAACACTCTTGAAATCACTGACGAATTGTCAGAACCCCGTTTTTGTTAAGTCTTTATCACTTAACATCAGAAACCCCCTTTGAGTAATTTGTACGAACCGACATCTTACAGTAATTTGTACTCTTATTCTTTTTTTCGCTTGGTCAAACCTTCCTACAGTTAGGACCAAAACCAAATTCCCCTCTCGATTCCTTCAATGAACGAGAGGCCCACAAATCGAGCGATCAAACCTTCTTACAGTTAGGATCGTTTTAAACCCCCCACTTGGTCAAACCTTCTTACAGTTAGGACCACAACCAAAATCCCCTCTCGATTCCTCCAATGAACGAGAGGTCCGCTTTCAAATCGAGTGATCAAACCTTCCTACAGTTGGGGTCATCTCAAACTCCCGCTTGGTCAAACCTTCCTACAGTTAGGACCAAAACCATAATTCATTCTCGATAAACGAGAAATTCATCTTTAGTTCGGTAATCAAACCTTCTGACAGTTAGGGTTATCCGATTCTTTTTGATTCTTGGAGTGGAGATCCCACTTTTAGTTTCACCTTTCCGGATTCTGGGGGTGGAGATCCCACCTCAAGTCTCCTTTCCTTGTTCGGGGAGTAGAATATAAAATTCTTCCTTCCCACACCAACCTTTTCCAAGAGTTTATCAATCTTGGATTCATTCTAGGAAGTTTATCCCGAATCGTAAGTAGGGATAAGTCTGCGCCTAACACGCGCCGCCGGTTTAGTCTTTTTCCGATTGAAAAAGACACTAGAGTTCGATTCTGGGGTATTTTATCCTGAAACCTAAGCAAGGATAAGTCCGCGCCTAACACGCGTTGCCGGTTAGTTCTTGACCGTTAAAAAGAACATCCGTCCGCATATTCAACATTGTGGCAGGTTGTTATTAATAACACCGAAATCCATGCCTTACACGCATGGGGAATTTCATCCTGAATCCTAAGAAAGGATAAGTCGACGCCTAACACGCGTCACCGGTTTAGTCTTTTTCCGATTGAAAAAGACACCAGAGTTCAATTCTGGGGTATTTTATCCCGAAGCCTAAGTAGGGATAAGTCAGCGCCTCACACGCGTCGCCGGGTAGCCTATTCCCGTAACAATGGCGAAGTCTATGTATTCGACATCATAGCACAAAGTCTCAGAATTCAATCTCTGAGCACAACGTTACATGCGAACGGATTTAAACAATCCGCATGCTAGCCCAACTCAAACGGTAGTCGGTAAAGGCTAATCAAATCCGTTTAAGGCTGGGGGTTAGCCAAAAAACCCTAAAGCCAGCGCCTCACACGCGTCGCCGGGTAGCCTATTCCCGTAACAAGTGGTAAAGTCTATGTATTCAACATCATAGCACAAAGTCTAAAGGAGTTCATTCCTTTAGCACAACGTCACATGCGGAACGGATTTAAACAATCCGCATGTAAGCCCGATTCAAACGGTAATCGGTAAGAGCATGTCAAATCCGTTGAAGGCTGAGGATTTGCCAAAAATCCTAAGTCAACGTCTCATACACGTTGCTGTTTAGTCTTTTCACAGGAGAAAGACGAAGTCTACGTATTCAATATCGTAGCACTAAAAGGGTTAACTCTTTTAGCTTAACGTCACATGCGGAACGGACTTAAACAATCCGCATGCTAGCCCGACTCAAACGGTAGTCGGTAAAGGCTTATCAAATCCGTTGATGGCTGAGAATTTGCCAAAAATTCTATAAGTACGAGTCATTGACGCATCAATTCTATGGGTTGGTCTCGTGACTCGAGTATCCGCCACGCTCCAATAACTTAAGAGCTTAAACTGTGTATACTCCAGCAGACGTACAAGTATAAACTGTGTCAGACGTCGAACAATACGTCACAATGAAGCCTGGACGCCGGACAACGCGTCGCAATGAAGTTTAAACGCCGGACAACGCGTTGTAAACAAAGATTCAACGCCGTCAATCGATGATCAGTTCTATGTTGAAGCAACCAACTAGAGCTAAAAAATCAAGAAATCAAGAATCGACTTCAAGTTCAAAATTCCAACAACGGTCAGACAATAAATGCAGCACCGGAACCCTTACAGACGTTCAACAAAGCACCGAATAGCCTGAAGGAGTGAAGGAATACAGAACAGAAGCCATTCCAAAGTCCCGTTACACCGACTGAAGGTTGGGACAATCACATCCAAAGTATTCCAGACTCTTCTATAAAAGAACGAGGCTGAAATACTTTGGAGGGGGTATCTGTAGGCGTATAAAATTGCCTATGAGTCCCTTAGCACAGTTCAACGACGTCGATTCGACGTACGAACCATCGGGCGACATATCCAGGCACGACTATTATCCCACAACGCCGAAGCCAAGCGATATGCGACGAAGTGGACTAACGAGGCTAACGAACCGCACGCCAACAATCCATTTAGCACGCGGAATGAAGCCAACGGTTCGACGAGTCAACGAGTCATCTAAACAAATGCAGACTCGGACGAATCGTGATCGAATCGAAATCAAGCTTCGGATTCGAACTCAAAAGTGGGTTTACTGCCTAATCAGGAATCGGATCAACAAATCAAATCCGAACAAGTCAACCACACATCCGAATCAAAATCCAAATCAACAACGAATCGGAACCCGAACGACGGAACCCGAACGACGGACGAAACGGACAACACCCGGGGAACTCGGCCGAAATCGAGCCACCCCAAGGTGGCTCGGCCCAAGCCGAGCCACCCTGAGGTGGCTCGGTGGCTCGGCTAAGGCCGAGCCACCCATGGGTGGCTCGGCCATGGCCGAGCCACCCAGGGGTGGCTAGGCACAGAACTGTGCAAATGCACAGTTCTGAGTGCCTATAAATAGGCCTTGTGCTCATTTGGTTCAAGGGTTGGATTTTGGAGGAGGCAAAGCCCTGCTGGATTGAAGACTCAGATCTAAACAAGATTCAAACTTTGAAGGCTTTGGAGACTTGGACTTCCAGATCCGGTGCTCAGCGATTGTCAACGCCAAATAAGGCAGGAGTTCGAGAGGATCGGATCTTCAGATCTACACGATCACACTCCGGATCTAAGCTTGGTTCTTAGATCCCGAGATTCGAGCGGTTGTTTCCTTGGTGAAACAATCCCTCCCGGCTATTATCTCCCTTGGTGGAATAATACCCGTTATATCGTGTAGATCCGACCGGATCGAGATCACGCGGTGGTCTACGGCAAATAACCCCGGCGCAGGCAAAGAACCCACACAAAGCGAGTGACCGCAAAATAGGAGCTCGCGATTCGTTCGACAAACAAGGATAAAAGTTATAATCTTTCTTTTTCTTATTTTTGATTTTCATTGTAACCGGATCTTATAAAAAGACCGGATTTCTGTAATCGATAAACTATTACGAAAGTGTACAATGGAATCAATGAAGAAAGACCCGATTTTTACCGCGAACATCTAGGCGTTTAGAAAATCTAGTGAAGCACGCTTTCTCCATTGTGATGCACAGGTGGGGCTCCTTCCTTGAGTTTCGAGCTCCTATCGGGGAAGGGTTGAAGGCTCTTGCGAAAGTCAACCCCCTCTACGCTCAACGTTTTGATGAGAAGATGTACCACTACTTGGGGGCCGCTCGTTATCTAGAGGAGTTGCAGCACACAGATTTCGGGCCTAAAATCCAATGGGCCATCAGCAACGCTAGGCTGAGGGTGAAAGTTGCTGCTAGGGCCCGGGCTTTGGATATTTCAGAGAGGAAGGCTCGTATCTGGAGCTTGCAGAAGCAACGTTGCCAAGCCAGGGACAGACTGAATGCAGGGGAGCTAACTCACAAGGAGTTCAGCCTTGGGGATGCCACCCTCGAAGCAGAAGTTCAGGCTGAAAAGGAAGCCATCCAAGTGCTGCAACGGGAGGCTTATGCTGCTGCTGCGGTTTCTGATGTCGAGCTTTGTTAGAGAGTTAAAGAATAGGTGCTGGCGAAGCACGAAAAAGCTATATCGGATACAGAAGCTCATTTTCTGAGCTTCTCTTTACTCTAAGCCCCAACAACTCTTACTTTTTGTTTGGATTTTGTAATAACTCTATGTTATTTCTTCAAACACTTATTATTTGCATGAGATGAACTGCTTTTCTTGCATTTTTTTTTGTGTTTGTCTGGAATGTTGCAGTCTTGTTGTGATGTTGGAATTTCTAAAAATTACCCCCTTGCGTTCGAATGATTTGAACGCAGGCTTATCAAGGCCGCATGGTTTTGTCTTTGATTCCAAAGAGGTTTGAACGCAAGTCTGAGATTTGAGTTGTAGTTATAAGGCTGTGTTCGAATGCACTCCACGCGGGTCTGTCCCAAAAAACGCAGGGTTTGAAACTTGTGTCCGAGAGACTTGAAACGTAGTTATAGAACTTACGTTCAGGGAAGCTAGATGCAACTTCTTTTAACCTTGGGTGCGCATCTTAGGTTGCTGAGACTTTTCCACTGGACCAAATTAATCCAACAACTTAGGAAATTTTCTTTATTATAATATTTCTCAACAACTTAAATTTCGTCAGAGGTGTAATGTTAACTTGACGACATACAAGGTAGGAGAACAACTTGTTCGAACAAACATTTAATAAGCAACCCCCAGCTAAGCTCCAGAGGCTCGCAACTTATGGGTAATATTTCTTGAGAAATTTCCCGTTAATTGGCATCACGAGTCTATCGTATTTTTATCGATGAGACGGTAGGCTCCATTGGAATAGACTGTTTCTATCACATAAGGTCCTTCCCATTTGGGATTAAATTTCCCTTTGATTTTGTGAGTCATCACCATAGGTCTTCGATTAGCTAAAACTAAATCGCCTCTCTTGAAAATCTGTTCTTTAACCTTTTTGTTGTAGGCTTTAGAAATACGGGCTTGATATAGTTCAATCTGCTGTTGAGCTTGAAGTTGCTTGTCGTCTAAAGCCTCAAGTTCCTGAAGACGCCATCAATGTTTTTCTTCTTCTGTGAGTCCCGTTGTAATTACGACTCTCAGAGAAGGGATTTGAATCTCAAGTGGCAGTACAGCTTCACAGCCATATACTAAGAAGAACGACGTAGCTCTTGTAGAGGTCCTCACCGTTGTACGATAGGCCCACAAACATTCGCCGAGTCTTTCGTCCCAATCACGTCGGCTCTTAGAAACGAATTTCTTGAGAAGTTTCACAATGGTTTTGTTAAAGGCTTCTGCAAGGCCGTTCGCTGGCGGATAATACGTCGTAGATGCGACACTTTGGATTCTGAATTTATCACAAAATCTCTGAAACCCAAAACTGACGAATTGTGTCCCGTTGTCGTGAACTATCCGTCTCGAGACTCCAAAACGGTAGATGACGTGATGTTTAATGAATTTAACCACATTCTTCGTCTTGACTTATTTTAGCGGGATTGCCTCTGCCCACTTAGAGAAATAATCGGTCACAGTCAGGATGAACCGGTGTCCTTTGGAGATCGGGGGAGAAATTGGTCTCACGATATCCATACCCTACACTTCAAATGGCCAAGATATAGATGTAGGATGTAAGTTTCCCGGCGCTTGATGGATAAAATCACCATGAATCTGGCATGCATGACAACATTTAGCGTAGTCTGCTGCATCTGCGAACATCCTTGGCCAATAATACCCAATTCGTCGGAGACGATCGCCCAATTTAGCTCCAGGCTGATGAGCTCCACATATTCCGTCATGAGCTTCCTTCAGGGCCTCTTTTGCTTCTTTCCGAGAGAGGCATCTAAGTAAAACTCCATCATATGATTTACGGTACAGGGTTTGGGAAATTGCATCATAATAGAATTGGAGGGCCTTTCGTTTGACAGTGGCTGCTTCTTTAGAGTCATCAGGTAAAATTCCGTATATGGCATAATCGATGTACGGAAACCGCCAATCTCTAGCTTCAAATTCCATCGAGGTCGTACAGACTTCTCCTGTCGTTGTCTTATCTGAGCTCTCGTCTATAAGAATCTTGGAACAGTATAGCTCACGTCCTGTGACTGGGATAGTTGTTTCAGCGCCTGGTGGTCATGCTAACGAAGTTGCCAATGACGCCAAGGCGTCTGCATAGGTGTTCTGAGCTCGTGGAATGTATTCAATAAAGAACCCTTCGAACTTCTTAGCTTACTTTAGCACTGCTAAGTAGTACGGGATTAGGTCCTCATGACGTACTTCGTATTCCCCTCAGACTTGATTTACGATGAGCTAAGAGTCACCGTAAGCCTCGAGGTGTCGAATGTTAAGTTCTTCGGCGAATTGCATTCCTAGTAGCAGAGCATTATACTCAGCCACATTGTTAGTGCAAGGTTCGATTAGGAAAAATCCTCTTGGGATCACGTGACCATTTGGGGAGACGAACACCACTCCTACTCCCGCAGTAATTGCTCCATGAGGGTTTTCTCTGGATGCACCGTCGAAGAATAATTTCCACACTTGCATAGATTCTCGAGTGACACAAGTTTCGGCGACTACGTTAGGCAATTCTTCATACAATTTAGATGTCCCTAGCACCGGGTGATCAGCTAAAAAATCTGCCAACGCTTGACCTTTGACCGCCTTTTGGGGCATGAATTGCATATCATATTGTGACAAGAGAATGGCCCATTTTACGAGCCGGTAATTTAGAGATGATGGCTTAGTCATTAGAACTCTCAAGGGATTCACCTTAGAGATAACGTGAATTGTCTGTCTAACTAGGTAATGCCGCATCTTTTGAACTGCGAATACCAAAGCGAGACATTCTTTTTCGACTGGATTGTGTCGGTGTTTGGCTCCCATCATAGTCCTGCTTAGGTAATAGATGGCTTGCTCTTGACCTTGATCGTTGTTCTGGGCCAACAAAGCCCCAAGAGAATGTTCCATGGCTCTCACATACAACAGAAATGGCTTTCCTGATATTGGGGCTACAAGAACCGGCGCTTGAGTAAGATACTCCTTAATTTCTTCGAATGCTCTTTGGCAATCCTTATCCCAAATAAAGGATACTCCTTTCTTCATGAGCTTAGAGAAGGGTTGACAACATCCGGAAAGATTTGATATAAATATCCGAATGTAGGCCAACCTCCCTTGTAGACCTCGGAGCTCTTTGAGACTCTTCGGAGGTGGCATGTCTTGGATAGCACGCACTTTTTCTGGATCAAGAGAAATTCCCTTGGATGTGATGATAAATCCTAGAAATTTTTCGCTTGACACTCCGAGGAACGATTTTGTTTGGTTCATCTTTAGTTGATGTGTTCGCATGATGTTGAACATTGTTTTCAAGTCTGTAAGATGATCGCCTTTATGTTGGCTTTTTACTGCTATATCGTCAACGTAGAACTCGATCTTCTTACATAGATGTTCGTGGAAGATGGCGTTAATCGCACGTTGATAAGTTGTGCCTGCGTTTTTCAGGCCGAAGGGCATCACTGTGTAGCAATACACCCCCATTGGAGTTCTAAATGCAGTATGTTTTTCGTCTTCAGGATGCATCTTGATTTGATTGTACCCTGAGAATCCATCCATGAAAGACATCCTTTCATATCCGCAGGTATTTTCGATCATGACGTCAGTGATAGGAAGAGGGAATTTGTCTTTCGGACAAGCTACTTGAGGTCACGAAAGTCGATGCATATTCGGACCATACCATTTTTCTTAGGAACTGAAACAATGTTGGCCACCCAGTCTAGATGTTGTTCTTCACTGACATAGCCTGAGTCTATAAGTTTTTTAACTTCAGACTCAATTGCTTCCATGATCTCTGGACGAAACCGGCGTTGTTGCTGTTTAACGGGTTTTGCATCTGGATCGATGTTGAGACGATGCATGGCAACTTTTGGGTCGAGACCAGGCATGTCTTCATAGTTCCAAGAAAAGACGTCTATATATTCTCGGATGAGAGATATAAGGTCTTCTCTCTCAAATGATGATAAATTTTCAGTTATGAAGATGGGCTTAGGATCATGTTCATCTCCCATGTTGACCTGGATCACTTTATCTTCAGTAGGTGGTTCGCGTTGTTCGAATCGTATATCCCACAAGATGTTGAGACGCTTGATCCAAGGGTCATTGATCGATTCGATTAACTCTTCATCACCTCCTGCGTCTTCATCTGGATGACTAGTTGAAACCATGTTCACAGTCAAACTTTTAAAGAAAGGTCCGACACTGACGTCAGATTCCCAGGAAGACGTTCCGGATGAGTGGTCTTGACGCAGATAATTACTGATTTTGTTTTCTGAGACAGGGGGAGTTGTGACATAGCCCAAGCCTCTTCCGGTTTTTTGATAATAATCCGGTGGTTTTCCTTCGGGAGTGAGAGACATTCAAATTGGTGTTCGCCTTCCTTTCCCAAAGTTTAAACCTTGTTTTTCCTTAAAGTTGTACCCCATTTGTTTCATTAATCGGAGGGAGTTAGGTTCATGATAATGGAATTGAGAAACTCCATCATCTTCTTCGGAACTCCCCCGTTTGAGTGGTTCGGGCTTAACTTTGCCAAAATGAATCAGCCTCTGCCCTTTCCTTTTGGACGGGACCTTGAAGAAATCTTCTGTGCATCTTCTACTTCTTCATTTGAAGTGAAGGATGACTTAATTGGCAATGTGATTGATGTTTTTGCACATAATGTGTGCCACGGATCGGTACCTGCATTATGATCATTCTCTGTTTGTTCAACTTTAAAAGATTCATCAGACAAGTACGCCAAAATAAAATCTTCATTAATGCACCACTTGCCCTCACTCGGTACATTATTATTGTTCTCGACTGGACCCATTACATTGAAGTTCAATTCCCACGGACAATCTCCTTCGGGGTCTGGTTCGACGTCCGCCTCGTTACCGCTGTCAACATCTTCTTTCTCTTGTGATTCCGAATAGAAGACCGAATCTGTGTGGAAATTTTCTACTCCTCTGAAAGGGTATTTTTCCACAATCAGGGTTCAAACTTCATCTTCATCATTGATATACTTCATGACTTGATGTAGAGTAGATGGGACAATACGGTTTTCGTGTATCCATGGACGTCCTAGCAAAAGATTGTAGGACGTGTCCGCATCTATGATGTAACAAGTTACTTCGGACTTAAGGTCTTCGATCTGACATCTAAGTTTGATCTTTCCCAGGGGCCGAGTGCTATTAGCATTGAACCCGAAGATGGTAGTTTGAGTAGCGTTCAACCGATACATGGGAATCCCCAAGACTTGCATAACTCTGTATGGCATGATGCTGAGTGTCGAGCCTGGGTCGACCTGAACACGACTGATCTCTGATGACCCGATGTATCCTGTGTAATACAGAGGTCTGTCATCCTTGTGCTTAACCTGCATATCTTCCTGAGTGAATGATATGTGGGGTAGACTTCTTGCTGTTTGCAAGCATTACAAGCAGGACTGATCTTCAGACGCTTTAGGAATTGGAGTAACTTGAGTGATAAAGCTCTCTGTGTTCTTCAAAGCTTCAGTTAGAGTTTCTTTGGTGGTTTTGGACAACCTCAAGAGTTCATATAGGGTGATCCTAGCAGGTATATTGGCCAGCTGCGCCATTACGTTGAATTGGAAGGGAGCACTCGTTTCCCCAAGATCCTGGTGAAGGTTTTTGTTGAACCAGAGCTCTTTTTGCTTCCCTTTATCGACCGGCTTCTTTGGTACAGAACCCCCAGGGTCTCGGGGCTGTTCTTCGACTTCTTGAGCATTCTGGTCATAGTTCCTCAAGTAAGCTTTTCCCGATCGAGTACCAGGGTTACCTTCTGGGTATGCCGCTAGGACGATTCTCTCTTCCTCTGAGTCGGTGAGAGGTTTGAGATGGTCATTATTCTCATTAACAGAAGGGCTAATCATGTTGGATGACTTAGCTTTGCCTCTTTTCTACTTACGCGTGGTGTTTGTCCACTGTTGTTCTTCAATTAAGTCGGGATGGACCCACATGATCTCTCCTTTTGGGATAGTGAGGGGTACCAACCCCCTGTCCTTCTGATTGTGTACGTTGGTGTTTTTCAAGTGCATTTCCCCTTTGGGGATGGGAACGACACCATTTGTAGCAGTTATAGGGAGGAAGTCACCGAACTGGACCGCAATCAAGTTAGTGGATACAGTCTTCTGCTCCGGCTTCAAGGTAAGCACGTTAGCATTCACCAAATTTTGCAAGATGTCTTTAAACACATAACATTTTCTGGTAGGATGTCCCAAGAACCTATGATAGCGACAGTAATTGGGGTCGTCTACCTTTCCTGCTTCATCTGGCTTTCTAATTTTAGGGAGCTGTAATTTATTGTTCTTCCGGAGAAGTTAGAACAGAGTGTCTACATGCTTCTCTTTGAACGAGTATTGCTTAGGTGCTCTTCGTTAGTTTGGTGCTTTGCCTTGTTTTCCTAATGGCGTGTGTGCATTGGTATCAGTAGCTAACGTCTCCTTCCCCTTGGAGCGCGACGCATTGTTCTGGTTGCGTTGCTGTTGGGGCTTGGGTTAAGCAACTTCTTCAGCCTTGACCCGAGCGACAATCTCTTCAGCTTGTTCTCCTTGTGATACTAGTTGTCTCTAGGAGCGACATTCTGCCACTCCCATCTGGGCAAGGAGCTGCGTCTGCAAGTTGTGCCTGCAAGTTTCAACCAAAGTTAATTGAGTCATACCTGATGGGCATCGCAATGCCATGCTGTGGAATCTCTCCACATAAGCTTTGATAGATTCTCCCTTCTTTTGCTTGGTGGTGAGAAGGGTAGGGACTGAGACTTCCGTGTCATCTTTGAAGAATCTCGCTAAGAAAAGCCTTTCTAAGTCTACCCATTTCTGAATAGAGCCAGCAGGCAATTTCATGAACCACTCGAAAGCAACTCCTTTAAGAGTTCCGATGAATAAGCGGGTTAGGATGGCATCGTTAGCTACCACATCTCCAGTCTGTGACTTGAAGTAGTAGATGTGTTGATTTGGTGACCCTGTACCATCGAAAGGTTGTAGAGTTGGGGCTTTAAATTTTGGCGGATATGGAGCTGTATCCCATTCTGCGGGATAAGACCGTATCACTCCTTCTTCGCGAAGCTCGCTTCTGTTGGCCATTACATTAAGGCGGGCTTCTAGCTCATCCACTTTAGTTGACTGAAGATTCGGTTCTCTCTCCGTCTCTTTCTCATTTTCGGAAGAAGACTCCAAATTGTGAGTCTCATGTTCCACATTTTCAAGTACTTTCTGTTTTCCTTTAGAAGTTGTCTTCTTGGAGGATTCTGGTCTTTGGCCTTTTTCAGCGAGGAGCTGAGCCAACAAATCCTTCATTTGAAGAAGGGTTTCTTGTTGTGCGTGAAGCATGACATGATGTTCGTCCACTCTTTTGGCTATATCCTCAGGGTCTCCTGCCATGTAGGCGGAAACTTCACGAGCCACAACAGAACTTGAAGATTGAGATCGGCAATCGCCGAATGTTCATCATCATAAATAGTCCCTTTGGCCAACCTTTGGTAGTTAACTAGGCGAATAGCTCCTGTCCACGTCCGGGTGTGTCTATATACTCCTTCGAATTCATCGCAAATTTCCCGAACGGTCGGGGAATGGCTTCTTTCTGATTCATCAGAATTGGGAGTGGAAGCTTTCCTCTGCCAATCACGTTAATAGTGACTTGAGGATATTCAGCTTTAGAAACCTTCTTGTTCTGATGACGTCATCGCTTGGTAGGTCTTGCAATGTCAGATAGTCTATCGAATACAGACCTACGAGGCTCAGGTGTACAACAGTGACATTCGGAAAGGATTGTTGAAATGAGCCGCTCACAATGACATGAATGAGTTGCTCGTTGCGTTGGTTTTTCCCTAAAGAGTAATTCTCGCAAATCAGAGACTTGAGAGTAATTCTTTGTTAGAAATAAGACCTCCTGTCTTTGAGTGGGCAAGACCGGTTCCTGTTGGACATGAATCTTAAGCCCGTATTGACTCCTTTGTACTTGGCGGACCACATCGCGTTCTGGAGTCGAAACGCAAGGGTCGCGTTGTGATTTATAACCACCAGGCTTTGGCCTGTGTTTAATTAATGAAACAGACCCCTTGGGATCCTGTTTTATTTGGACGCACCCATGGGGTGTGTTTTCATCTTTAACAATACTGTGTTTTGGATGGACAATGCACTGCTGATGGTCACGTTTAAGCTGTATCACCCGGGGCTCATAGTTAAGCTCATTGCCGTAAAGTATGCGTTCTGGAGTAGGAACGCAGTTTTTGTGTGGGGCCTCAAGAACGCGATCCTCGCGTTGAACCGAAGATCGGTTTTCTCGAAGATATGCTCGTCGGATGGATCTTCTCCGTCTTCGAGCAGCGTTCTTCTTAGCTTATTTCAGAGTTTTGGTCGTAACGTCATCAGCATTAATGGGATTTTCTTCCATCATAGGCCTTTTTATCACCCACTACACGTTGTGTTGACACGGGTGTGGAATCTTCAACTTGCAGAGCGAGTTTGAGACTTTGGCCAAAGGAGAGGACTTTCTTCGGCTTCTCAACCGTAGGTTGAATCTCTTCAAGGCTTTTTGGATGTTGTGCTTGGCCTTGGGGCTAAGCGATCCAGAGGAGAGAGCTTCCTCGTACTTGGCTTGATCAAACTCTACAACGAGAGTTTCAACAGTTGTTCCAGCGAGATGGACGTCGGATTGCACCACCACTTCTTCGTCAGTGAAGCTAGTCCCTAGCGGAGTCGCCATCTTTTGTTTGGTGGAAAATTTGTAACAAGAAAATAGTGAAAGAAAAAAAATTGTTTTTGGTTTTTATTCTCTCTAACTGCTTAGAAAAAGAATGTTTACAGTTCTCTTTCAACTCTCGAATGACAATTTAGATTCCTGATTACAAAAGAGAAGAGAATGAATTTGATTCTCTCCTTTGTTTAATTCTGGGTTCTTCACGACGGCGATGAGATGCCTCCCTCGAATGCTCGCGTTGAGTTTGCCTCTCGTTGACGATCCGAACGTCTAAACTTGCTGGAACAAATGACTTGTATAATTGAATTACTCAAGAACTCTCCGCGAGTGTTGTACCTCAGAGTGAGTGACAAACTCTGGTAAAAAGAGTTGTTTGAACCAAAATACTTTGGTTAATAAGCCAAGTATCCAAAATCCGAAAATCTTTAATTTGTTGAAGATTGTTGCCTCCAGATTCTCAAAAATCCGCTCTTTTAGAAATCCGCTCCAATTTTAGAGAAAATCTCCTCACCCTGATCCGATCCGTCCCCTCCTGAACTCTGTTGAGTTTGTTGATATTTATAGGGGAATTAGGAGCGTAACTACCTCCATAATCTGCACCTAAATGGGGGTTTAGTCGCCCCATTAATCGGGTGTAACAACCCACGTAAACCACTCTCCCGATCGTGGGTGAACAGCGGTTTTCTCGTAACCGTATGGATCGTGTTTGAATAAGTCAGAGCCTTTACTTGCGTTTTGGTGCAATGTCTGAAAGCGCGTCTGGCTACGGTATGGAACTACGTTTGGCAACTATTGGAGCTACGTTGAATAGCGGTTGGAGCTGCATTTAGTAGCGGTTGGAGCTACGTTGAGCAGCGGTTGGAGCTGCATTAAGCAACGGTATAGAGCTGCGTTGAGCAGCGGTTGGAGTTGCGTTGAGAAGCGGTCAGAGTTGCGTTGAGCAGCGGTCGGAGCTGCGTTGAGCAGCGGTATAGAACTGCGTTGGCCTTCTCTGTCTTTATATATGGATGACATCAATGACCAGTCGAGAAGGTCCTATTCAGGCCATTTGTGATAATTGAGGCATCCCAATAACGCTCTATCAACTGCAGGTCACAATCTCCATTAAGATAGCTTGATCGTACGCTTCTCAGCATGCCGAATATTCGCTCACAGCTCTCTAGATCTTCCCGCTTTTCTAAAATTATTACACTGCTCATCAGCACCTCTAATAGTTGCTAATATAATATCAGTCATGTTGTTGTCGAAGCCATCAAGATCAATCATCTCATATATGGGGCTTGTTTGTAGCGGATGAAGCTGTGTTTACGCTCACATTGGTGTTGTGTCTCGATGATGGTACGCAGGGAGGACTTCTACGTCTTAGTTTGAAGAGACCTTCGATTTATAGTCTCTTTCTGTCAGAGTGTTGCAAAGATCGTCGTTTTGTAATCTTTGCTTTAGCTCTTTGATATGTGAGAGTCGTCAGATTGTAACTCCTGATGTTGATTGTGGAAGTTGTTGATCGGAACTATCGTGAAGATCGTCAGATTGTAATCTTCATCGATCTATGTGGAATTCTTCAAATTGTGGCTTTCTGGAAGTCGCCAGATTGTAACTTCCAACATCAATGTTTGATGGGAAGTTAGCTATCTATTATAATTTTTAGACAGCCTACATGATCATTACTCATAAGAACAGCATCCCCTCTTTCCAACTCCTGAAAGCTGGAGAACCAATCCCTCCTAGGACATATGTGATAAGTAGCACCCGAATCCAATATCCACTCGGTGGAGTCGGCAACACCAACTGACGGAAGAGCTAGGCATGAATAGCCTGAAGAATCTGAATCTGAAATATCACCACTAGCCTTGACAACATTCACCTCTGAAGCTTGAATAGCTTTCCCCTTATTCTTCCCGGCTTGCAAGTTTGGGCATTCGGCTTTCCAATGTCCATCCTCTCTACAAAAGACACACTGATTCCTGCCAACTGCAGGATGCCCCCCTCTATACTGCGATCTCCTACCATGGTTTGGACTTCTAGCTCTTGCAACCAATGCCCCTGCAACCGGCTCAATGAAAGTCTCCTTGTCCTTCTTTCGAAGTTGATAATTCACAAGAGCTGCGGTGACCTCACTATACGAAAGAGATGCCTTCCCATTAATAAGAGTGAGGACGAAGGTCTCATATTCCTTGTCGGGCAAGGAACTCAATATCAACAATGCCTTGTATTCATCTTCAACTATAACATCTACATTCACCAAATCTCCAAGTAGCTTCGTGTAGTGGTTCATGTGATCACTAATGGATGTCCCTTTCTTCAATTGGAAGCGATAAAGCCTCCTCTTCAAATGCAAGCGATTTTCGACGCTCTTCGACAAATACTTGCCCTCTAGGACCTCCCAAATCTTCTTTGTCGAAGTCTCATTCATCACATCATATTTTAGGTCTTGAGTGAGGCAAGACCTAATCACACCACACGCCGTTCTATTCATTTTATTCCAAACCTTATCATCAATGTCGGCCGGTTTCCCATCCAACTCCAACGTATCTTCCAAATTTTGTGCATTTAGCGCATCCATGACTTCGCATCGCCAAAGTCCAAAATTATTTGTGCCGTTGAACTTTTCCATATCTATTTTCATAGAATATATATTCAAACTTTGGACGGCCTTCACACTAGAAGAACCCTCCCCATTTTTATCTTTTCCGGCCATATATCTCAAAGCACCCAAACAATTGCGGAACAAACAAGAAATAGATCCAACTTAAAAAATATAGAAACTTTACCACAAAGATCCCACCTTTAAACCAATCGAAGCTCTAGATGAACTTCCCAGCTGATCTACACCTCCAAAAAGCCCAAGCGTTGCCCGAAGCTCTGATACCACTTGTTGGGGAGAAGCCCCTATGCCGAGATCCAATACCAATCGCCGAGAGAAGATAAACAAACACACCAAATCAATAGCACAAACAATCAACACCAGATTTTACGTGGTTCGGCAATGGCCTACGTCCATGGGGCAAGGAGGGGGAGTTTTCACTATTTGAAATCAAGGGGATACAACTAGGGTTACAAATCTCTCATAAACCCTCAACAAATTAACTCTTGATCTCACCAATTGCTCCTAGAATAGAAGCCTAAAGAAAACCCTCTCAATCTGCTCAAAATCCCTTGCTTACAAACCCTAAAACCAAGTTTGGGTATTTATAGAAAACCCAAACGAAACGGGTCTGGAAAACAGACCCAGCCCAAAACCGCTACGACGGTCGACCGCGACGGTCGACCACGATCCATCGCGGTCGACCGCCCTCAATCCTAGCGGAGCACCAAAGATCCAGAGGCTTCTGCGGTCGACCGTGGCGGTCGACTGCGGTGAAAACAGAAACTTCCGCGGTCGACCGCCGCTGATCCAAACGTATAGGAGCCTCTGTGCACGAACGCGGTCGACCGAGGCGGTCGACCGCCACTCCGGTCTACCTAAAACCTGAGACTGAAGCCAATTCTACAAAAAGTGTACTCAGTAATGCTCTAATATATACTCAGTAATGATCTAACATAAACTACAATGAGAAAAATCAACAACTGTATCTACTACTATTCTTTCAGATTGAGAATAGCAGGTAGCCTGGTGCAAGTGGTTGATACCCTTGTCTGATTTTTTAGCTGAATAAGAACAGCAAAACATGTTAACTAATTCTAGTACATCAGATTCTGTACATAAACATATACGAAAATAAATGTGCCATGACTACAATCATGAATTGAAGTTATTACCTAGAAGAGGGGAATCTCGGATCTTGAAATTCCTAAGGTGTACGGGAACGTGAAGAATAAGTATAGCCTGTCAGCATTTCTATTGTAGTTAGCATGCAAGAAATGTAAACATAAGATAGATATTATAGCCTAAATCTTACAAATACTATATAGTAAATACAGGCAATAGTCCAATTAACACAATCAAGCTGTGTAACAACTAACCAATATTGATCACTAATCCATTGGTGCACGTAACCAAATCTTTGAAACGACCGAATGCATGAAGCCGCAGAGCTTAGAACAGTAACCGTCCAAATCTGTGGTAATCAGAAACATAACCTGTACTAGAGGAGACTGCAGAATGCTGAACACTCCCTGAATTGCACTTAAAGAACTCTTGATACGCACGTTTGTAGTACCTAACGTACCATGCAAGTTTATGATGATCAGTTGTGGAAACCGGTCAATTAAAAATGTAAGAGAACTAGAAACATGCAGACTGTATAAACACAGAGCATACACCTATGTACAGTAAGATGCAGAGCAAAGAAAACCCAGCATATGAAATTAGGGGCACATCCTTAGATCACCATTTCACAACAAAATCACCTTCACACTGGATCTGACCATCACTTTGGAAACTGAGAACTGCCTATATGTTTAGTTATCACAAGCAAAAAAAACATCATATGCTATTTTTAAGTTGACATCATACCACAACTTGTTTGCATGTTCGCCATCACAACATCATCTATTATAGCTGTATCCAACATATTGGAACCATACTAATAGCTAATATAAAATTACTAAAGAATTGTCATCAGATGCAGTTTACAGTTATTTAAGCTGCTTAGAAATTCAGTAAACAATACTTATAGCACAAAGAAGTACCAAGTTCAATAAAGTGAGGAGAAAAAATTTGCATGTTTAGGCATTACACATGACAAAAGCGAAACCAGAATAGAAGGTTATAGCCAAAGAGACCAGACAAGACAAGAAAGCAAGTTTGTTGGTAAAAATGTCATTAAGAAGCTCAATAGGAACTGCTTCCTTCATAACATCTTCTAGGGGAAACTCACAAGTATTAACTTCCCTTACTATAGTGGCTTACCATGATAATTTGCATTAATCGACGAAAATATAACAGATCATACTAGATGGATGCTTGGGCCTTAACCTGCCAAGAAGACTTAAATGGACAAAATTTGCCTGTAGCTCCTTCAACTATTGCAAACAGGACAGCCAAACGAACAACAAACAGGGTCAAATAATGGATAAAAGAAATTTAAATCAATCTATACAAAGATGGAAATGAAATGCTTTAATACCTCAAGCCTCTTTTCCTAATCCGAACCATAAAGCCCGCTTAGAATGTAACCAGACTTCAGAGCAAGCTGAGGTATTTCTTTATGCTCTGTTTGGATGGAGGGTAGAGAGGGGGAGGGGGAGAGAAATACAGCTTTCACCCTGTTTGGGAGTTTTTGTAAGGAGGGTAGAGAAGAGGAAGGAAGGGGAACGGAGGGTAAAATTGTTTGATTTTCTTTCCCCCACGATTCGGGCGGTAGAGGAGGGTAAGGAGGGTAAAAGGTATAATGACATTCTTACCCCCCATCAAAACAAATAAAAAGGCTGATGTGTTATTAGTATAAGGTCATTTGTGTAAATTACATATATTTCATTCCCTTCCCTTCCCTCCATTATTACTCCCAAACAATTTATATTAATTTCACATTCATTCACCTTACTCAACTCCCAAACAACATATTACAATTCTCTTCCCTTTCCTTCCCTTCTCTTCCCCTTGTTTACCTTTCCTTCCCTTCCCTTAGTAAACTCCCAAACACACCATTAAAGAAATCAACAACGCTGCAAAATCGGAAGGGGGGGGGATCTGAATCTAGGGTTTCGGATGAGGAGGAGGAAGATTGGGCCTTTGACCTAGCCTGCTCTATCTCAGCCTCGGTCTCGGGGAGCAACGCGATTGTCGGCGGCACCACACTAGGAGTATTTGGACGTTATCCCGTAATGAGACCCCGGCGGTACCAATACTCGAAGATAATCGATGTGTTTCCGGATTGGGGCTGATATGCCTTTATTCCGCGGTACGATCATCTGGATGCATCATCCATAATAGGGGAGATAAAACCTAATACCGCATAACGATTGAGTAAGAATGTTGAATCCACATGTGAATATGAAAACCTTACAAACAAAAGTATCATTATGTGATAAAGACATATACAAATAGTTGTAGTTTACTCCCATGTTAGATTACCCAAGTGTGGGGTTTATTTAGTATACATGACATACATGATATTACTTATGGTGATATTTAAGCTAGATGATATTTCCTTATGACTATGCCAACTACCCGAGGGTAGTTCGAGGTGTGATATTAGTTCTTTTTGGTAGAGGTTTACAGTATTTTTCTTCATATACAGTTTTCATTCATAGGATTAGAATTGGTATTTAGTGATCCACAATTTGAGACATGGTATATACATGAGGGTTGCCTAGTTTGGATTATTTCGCTCGACGTACTAATTCTCGTGTTGTGGGTTTCTAATACCAATCTTCATTTAGAGTAATATGAATAATTTTTATAGCTATATGTACTAATAGTATTTTCTTATATACTCCCACCCCTTCTCCCTGGGGGCGATGGAGATGATCTCGTTAGCGCTTTAGCGCTCGTTGTTTTCTTCTCTTTCAGGAAGCGAGTCCAGCGCACAGAGAGTCACAGGTTGATGGGATTGCATCTTAGATTCCATCTAGATATTTACAGTTATAGTTATTTCAGAGCTCCACATTTAGTTGTTTATTTTCAGACCCTAGAAATTGTGATTCTATTTTCTAGAGGCTGAGTTCCTTAGTGAGATTTTATTTGACTCTTGTGTTAAGACATATTATATTTTATTTCAGATTCAGAGTTATTTTTTCTACTTCAGTTGGGCCTTGATGAGGGTTATTTATACATTTCTTCTATGCTTAATCTGTTCATTGTACTACTTCACTATTCTTTGCCTGTTTCTACCTACACATGTTTGTTGATTCTTCTAGAGAGATAGTAACTGTGATGGTGAAACATGTTGTTGCACGGTGTTGGTGCATGGCAGGTTTAACATTCTGGGATTCACCTTGGACTGCAGCCTTGTGTGAACCTTGGGACGTCACACCCCCACCACTGAACTCGTATGCTCTGAACTCGGATGGATCATGTGGTAACAACCAAACGGCTATAGGGGGGTATAGGAGATCATACACTTTGTTCATATTCAGGGCCTTTGGGAACTGGAACTAGTTTTAAAGGGGAAGTTCATGCCTTAGCTTTTTGGGTGTGGAATTGATTGACATGATGAATTTGCATCCCTCCATAGCCTATACTGACTCCAAATGCTTAGCTAAGAGCATCGGTCAAGCTTGCCCACATTGGCACCTTCATAATTCATGGAAAATTACGCATTATCACCTCAGAGACATTTCTGTATTACACTGTATGTGAGAATCAAACTATGTAGCAGATGCTCTAACCAAGTTTGGCCACAATCTACTTCACACCAAATTATTTTTGATCTTAGCCAGCTTCTGAGGCATATACAGCGCCTTTTATGGCAAGATAAAATGGGTTACTCCTATGCTAGAAGTCGGTAAATGGTTCTTGGTCGATATTTCATGCGTCCAGAAACTGACCCGTGTCTCTAGTTTTTTCTCTGTTTTCATCGGGTATGTGCAGTGATACTGGGATTTCAGCTCAAGCATGCAGCAATGCGCCACCTATATTTGCAAAGCATGGTGATGTATATCAGCTGCCCTCGGAAGTGGTTCCATGCTCCAAGTTCCTCTCTATACTCTCACAGGAATGTGCGGAGAAGAAAAGGCTCTGATTCATGCATGCAGTAGTACAAAATCTTTATGCTCAAACCTGATGATGTCAAACAGGAATGTGCGGAGGAGAATAGGCTCTGATTCATGCATGCAGCACCGCCACATGTTTTGGCACAGCCTGGGGATGAGTATCAATTGACGGGTGTTGTTAGGCCTCGATTCATGCGCGCAGCAGTACAGTTCATTTATGCTCAACCTGATGATGTCGAACACATGCAATCGGGTATGTACATTTGATTCTGTAGAGTATTGCTTTTCGGCATTTTCTTGTTCCCATTTTCTTCTTGGGCTTTGGATTCCCTGTTTTGGAGCAGGTTTTGCTGGTTTTGGTTTGCTGTATATGGCTGTTTTGCCAGTCGAAAATCACTGTAGCAGAGGATATATGTCGTCCGGTGCTAGACTGGGTTTCTGGCCTGCCAAAGTTACTGTAGCGGAGGCCATATATGGCATGGATATTATCTTTTCTTGGCTCAGTTCGGTTGGCTCGACTGAGCTGATGAGTATATTCATGTTGACGGGATGCACGAATCCTCCAACAGAGGGAGTTTGTTCCTATGATGTATGTTGTGTAGTTTATCCCCATGGGATGATCTCTCTGTTGAAATTATTGTCATATGTAGAAGGTGGCACCCAAGTTGGGCTTCACGTTCTTTTTGTTTTTGTTCAGGAGCTCCTTGTTAATAGCTCAAAAGTCTTTTGTAATAGTCTCTTAAATTTTGTAGCTTTTTGTACAAGTGAGGGATGTCTCGCTAAAGAATGTAGCCGCTACCGAGTTTATGGTAGCATCATGTAATTTTCCAAATATTAATGGAAGTTGTATTTTATTAAAAAAAATTATTAGAAATTACCACAAAATAGGTCTATGAGGACGGTTCGTTGGGGATGGTTTAAAACCGTCCCCTTAGCTTTCTAAGGAAACGGTTTTGTGACAGTTCCACCCGTCACAATAGAGTCTAATGTGAGTTGTTAATCTGGTAGGATTGTTAGATAGAGTTCTAATTGTAGAAGAATACTAGTTAGGATAGGTTTCCTAGGTATTGGATAAAGATTAGAGTTGTAATCTTATCCCTATCTCTCTATATATATATGTAAACAATCTATGTAAAGATTAAGAACGTGAATAAAAGTTAAAAATCAGTCCCTACTCAAAACTCTTTCGCTGCTTGTGTTCATCAAACCGAAACAGAGAGGTTTGACTGCAGAAAATTTCCTGCAGTAACACGTCCTCTGTCTTGCTGTTCTTTCCCCTCAAAAATCAGTCTAAACCCTCATTATTTTCAGATTTGCATATAGCTTTCAGGTCTTGTATTCAGGCCGTTCCTATTCTCAAAGCCAACAAGTGGTATCAGAGCCGGTGTATGCCTAAGTACCAACCAAGATCTGAAGAGATGACGAGTTCGGAGAAGATGACGACCAAGGTGGGTTCGCTCACTCTTCAATACCCGACGTTATCAAGGGACAACTATGCTTCGTAGGCAATCAAGATGAAAGTCTACATGAAGGCTCAAGACGTGTGGGAAGCCATTGAGCCCGCGGCAGGCGTGTCCGTGGAACACAGGAAGGATCAGATGGCGTTGGCGGCCATCTATCAGGGGATTCCTGAAGAGACTTTGATGGTGATTGCAGAAAAGCAAACGGCATAAGAGGCATGGGAGACGCTGAAAACAATGCACCTAGGAGCGGATCGT